>APFE031746494.1:41413-64932 GCA_000404065.3 Pinus taeda | reverse complement strand
TGGATCTACTAACCCGCGAGAGATTGCGTTGCCAGGTTTTTGAAATCCCTCCCTCTCTATACAAATAAAAACTACACTGTTATAGCTGGTAATTTCTTGTAATTTCTTGAAGTGATTCATGATGTATTTTGTGATTCTAATGTCCTTTCAGTTATCTCTTTCCTATGGTGGTGTTGGATGCCGAGGAACACTTGATGACCGACATGCTTTATGCTTTGCAAAATGTCAGGTATTTTCTTAGTTGCATACAGAAAGATCAGAGAAAAGGATTTATCGCTATGCTTTGGATAATTATCCATGCCATTGCCAGACTGCCATTTAGATGTTTATCAATGCCATATTTGAAATTTCAGTAGAGCTTGATGCATTGAATCCATTTGTCTTTAGATGGATATTAAACCAGCTGAATTCTGGGTAGTGGGTTATGTAAAAAATTGAGCTTTGTTTTGTATTTGTTGTAAAAAATTGGACTGGACTTTTATATGTTTGAAATTTCAGTAGAGCTTGATGCATTGAATCCATTTGTCTTTAGATGGATATTAAACCAGCTGAATTCTGGGTAGTGGGTTATGTAAAAAATTGAGCTTTGTTTTGTATCTGCTGTAAAAAATTGGACTGGACTTTCAACAACAGTTTGTGCAGTAAATAGCATTAGATTGTTGGGTTTTGTCCGAAATGAGGTTGAACACAACTTCTTATCTGCAAAGTCGGTTGTTGGGCAAGCCACCAAAAGGGTCGTTGTATCCAACCGAGAAATCATGCACGTTATGTTTTTGGTTTGAAAATTATTTCACAACTATTGTTCTTTTATTGTATAATTTGAAATTAGATAAAACTTGTACAAATAAATTTTAAAAGTCATATGATGGGCAGTGTAAAAATAAAAACGTCATAAAAAAATTCCTTGACAGGTAGGGTCACCCGTCAAATTTAACCCCTGATTCCATACATTAGACATAAAGAAAAAGATTTACTCAATAAAATAGCTCACTTATAAAATAATATGCATTATATCCATTCCATAAATCCAAGCCAATAGCTCCAAAGGCAAATGATTTGGTCCAAATATCAAAGTGCATTCGTAGGTCACATCTCTACCACAATAAAATAGGAATGAAATTCTCTAAAGATAGGCTGAAATCTCCAAGATGTGATGATGATTTGATACAAATGACCTCTCCTCTATTTATATGAGGATTCATAAAGGCTATTGTAGCCTAATGTCCCTAAAAATCATAAATTATGTGCTAATAACAAGCTAGGTCACAAGCCGACCCGATAGCCAATGCTAAAACACAAATATAGCCCACGCGTGTGAGTCATAGGTGAGAAAAATATGGCATCATGCATGCTTGAGTCCTCCTAGGGATAGCATTAAGGTTCCTTAGTGTTGATATGTGAGTAGAAGCCTCCTAAAATAACCTCATAAGGGCTGCACCTCAGGTCTCTACCAATGCTCCTCCGTGGACCCGATTTTTCATTTTGGGGCACAAAAGTGGTCTCATGGGTCTCCAGGTGGTCAAATTGTTTGTCTCTGCTCCAACTTTGAGGGATTTCAAGGTGGTGCCAACCCTCCCATGTCTCAAGGTATGAGACCATCCTCCTCTGTGTTGGAAAATAAAAAAGGAAATTTTTTTTTTTTTTCTTTTATAAATAATTAATTATGATTTCCTTGAGTTATTATTATCTTTCTTATGTTCTTCTTTTTATATTAATCAATTACCAAAAACAAAACACGAAGATCAAGGACACTATATGTAGGCGCACAGCCAGGGAGAAACGCCCATATAGTGGAAAATCCAGTCAAGAATTCTTCCTTTAGTAGATTCATATGACAATGGGACAACCAAGACCTTAACCAACAGACTTTCCTCCTCCACCAAGTCATCCTTTCAATGAGCTACAACAACCTTTAATAGTCTCTTATTTTCCAGCAAGATCAACCCAGAAATTTCGTTCCAACTTCACTAGCAACTTCAGAATTTCGGCCTCCCAAACAACTGCATAATTTTGGCCCCTCCAACAGCTTCACAACTTCAACCTTGATGCAACAGCTTCACAGCTTCTCCCTTTATGCAACAGCTTCACAACTTCGACCTTGATGCAACAGGTTCACAACTTCGACCTTGATGCAACAACTTTATAGCTTTGACCTTAATGCAGCAGCTACATGGGTTCGACCTTGATGCAGCAACTTCAGAATTTCATTACACATGAGAGAGAGAGAGACCCAAAAACTTCAATTCCAACTTCCTTCTTGTTCTTCGCACTTTTTCTTCTTCTCGACTACTGCAATTAGAACTTGTGTGAGATGTCCTCCAAATTATTGGAGTTGCTTCTTATATATATAGTCATATTAAGTGATTGAATTCTTCTAATGAGATCGGCTTGTCCTTCCTTGAGGTTGACTTGAAGGAGGAGGCCTAATTAACCTAATTTGCATTAAAATATTTTTTCTTTCTTGACAAATAATTCCCAAGTAGTGTTATTTACATTGTGACAAGGACAAGGAAACTTGACATAAACCATAGAAGTCGTCAATGGCGACTTTGGCCTAAAAACAATTGACCCAAGCATGAAACCCATGCTTTAATAACCCAATTTATTTAATAATAAAATTTATTTTTTTCTTTTTATTTTAACAAATACATTTCAAATATAATTATGAAGACTCACACTAGTTACATTCTTCAACACACTCTAGGCCCTGGATCAACTACCAACACCTCGGTAAGTGCTAAGTTGGTTGGGGGCATGTCAGGCCTAGATGCATCATCCCAAGTCATCAATGTAGTGGAAAGTGTTGAAACGTTTTGGGTGTCGTAGGTGCCCATGGATATGCATGCTTCTTTACTACTGCTTGGAGTCTCATGGCTCTTAATGCTTCACCTATGGATGTCAATACACTCATTTAAGAGACTTGAGCCCCAGTAAAGTTTCTCAAGCGATGATTGTGGAACCACCTGACAATTAAACACAATATCTAGTGCTAGCAACTACATTAATAGGTACATTTAACCATTTTTACATCTAAGTGAACCAATATTGAAAGTAATGGGCGATTTGACACTTCAAATAAGGCTTCCCTTCCAAAATTAGGGCTTTGAACTCACAATGGTGTTACCTCCCTAAGAAGGAGTGCTTAAAAAACCACCCTATTAGGTGTTTCCATCCCTTGAGGGGAAGTGACATGTCCTTGGTTTGCCATCCAATTGATAGGTGTCATGTGAATAATGATGGAACAAAGGGGATAAGACTCCATGTCCAAGTGCCATGGTCAAACGGACCATCTATGATGGGCTCCTTATCTTGAGCATATAGATGTGAGGAGGGAGAAATCATGGTGCATGAGTTACCAACTTGGTCTTTGTTTTTCCTACCCTCTTGTGTGCCTTTCACTTTTTTCTTTATATTATTTCTCATAACTCAAAGGGTTAAAGCTTGCTTTGTATGATGTATAAAAGCTATTACCCCCTTAATGGTGAGGTATTTCATTGCCCACTAAGGGATAGGACGTGCAAGGGTTCCTTCTCATAATATGAAGAGAAACATGTGCTCAGGAATCGGGGAATGGCCATAATGAGTGAGGTAGAGCTCATGCTAGGATTTTTCCCACGTATTAATGTGTGTGTCTTAGCCATCTTTTGCATTTTGATCTTCTTTTATTTTTTCTTGTGACAATCATATGTTTCTTCTTGTTCTTTTAGCTGCATCAACCTCATAGGGCCTATTTTTGATCCATACCCAGGCATGAGGATGTATGGGTGCCAAATCCTACAGAACCAATGGTTAGTTGAACCCGAAGAAGGAAGGTGGAAAATGGGGCTCGTAACATAAGATGGGAAGTGGTATGTATGGAATAGAGAGAGATGGGACTATGCTATCTCAATTGGGGTTTCCAAAGTAGTGCCCTTCTTATACCCCATTGGGTCATCAAGGGAGGTCCCACTAGACTAGGATGAAAGATTAATTGCCCATTTAAGGCGAGGGAACAAGATCACGGTTAACATCGTTCTTCCTTTCAGGTTATCCAATAATCCATGTCTAATGCCCAAATACAAACAAGCATAAGCACCCGATTGAAAACTGAATAAAGTAATTTTTAATCGAAAACCCACCTTGCAACGTGTTCTCTTGTCAAATGAGTGAGGAAACAGATGATTGATGCAGGTGGCAGAGATATGAATGACACATCGTCATCAAATACTAGTGGTTGTTAAGGGCTTGCTGACTGTCGGCTGGAAGAAATAATGAGATAATATTTTCTACTATGGGGTCACCCATGTTTGGTGGGTATCAGGGACCTTTTCGCTAAAAATGGCATGACAAATAAAGGATTTTTATGGAGAAAAAAAATTGAACATAAAAGATAAATAAATAAATTATGAATTTCATGTCCAAAGATGATAATATTTGAAATTTTCTTTCCAAAAATAATGATTCGCATAAGATTTTAAGTAAAAATAACAAAATTATTAAAAAAAAAAAACCACTTCAACAAAAAAAAGTCAAAATAACAAAATTAAATTAAATTGCTTAAAAAATAAAAATAAGCAAACAAACATTAATTAAAAAAAAAAAAAAAAAAAAAACAAACAAACAAACCGAAGAAAAAAAAAAGGAAAAACAAAAAGAAAATAAAAAAATTCAAACAATATAAACCAATTAAAATTAAATTTTATCAAACAAAATGGAACAAGAAAAAAAGAAAGTAAAAACTAAAAAAAACAATTATAAAAGAAATAAATAAAACTAGCGTGGATCCATCTTAACCCCGGATCTATCAAGTGCCCAGAGGGGTCAAATCTCTTGAGATGCAAACTTCTTTTAAAGTGAAAAGAGATTTGATCCCTCTCGTTGCTTGATAGATCTTGGGTTAAGATGGAACTAGGTTGATTTTTATATACACATACCATATCTAGGTTGGATCCATGTCTCTCTTTGTCTCTCTCTTCCCTCCTTCTCTACTCTCTCCATCCCTCTATCCTTCTCTCTCTCTCAAGTCCTCCCTCTTTTCCTTGCTCATTCTCCCCTTCTCTCCCCCATCTCTCTCTCCACCCTCCAAATTTGTCATTATATCCCTATCTCTCTCCTTCTCTCTCCCCCCTCCATCTTTATGTCTCCCTCTATCTCTCTTCCCTTTCTTTCCCTCTCTCTCACATCTCCTCTCTTTCTTTCCTTCTATCCTCTCTCCTTCTCTCTCCATATCTGCCTTGCCACTTTGTCTCTCTCTACCTCTATCTCTCCATGTATTTGTTCTTCCTTCCCTCTCTCTCCCCCTCTAACTCCATATGTATCTCCCTCACTCTCTCCTTTGCCTCCCCTCCTCTCTCTCTTCATTCCCCTCTCTGCATCTCTCTTACACTTCCCTCTCTCTCTCTCTCCCCTACCCATCACTCTCTCTCTCTTCCTTCCATCTCTGTCAGTGTCTCCCTCCCTCTCTCCTCCTCTCCCTCCCCCCTCTCCCTCCCTTTTCCCTACTCTCTCTCTCTCTCCATCCAAATGATGGAGAAATTTCACTTTATGAAATAAATGTTATATGTAATGTCTAAAAAAATTACATTTGAATTTTTATTATTATGAAATGAATTATGGTTTTTCGGTATGTGGCATTGATAAGTCATGGTATTGTAACAAAACCTATTTACAGGTTAATAATATCCATGGTAAAGTGGGGGTGGGTATCCATGGTTAAGAAACTTGCTATATTGTAAGTATATTGTACATATGAAGTTTTTATGTTCTTATTAATTAAATTTAAATATGGTTATGGAATCATTATTAGTTAGGCCCAAGAGAAAGGCTCTAAAAATGGAATTGATTTGTCTATTGATCACTATTAGTTTAGCATTAACCAGTGCAAATTATAATATTTGACTTTGAAAAATAAATATCTATTTTTCAATATCATTAAAAATAATAATTTTCAAACATTTGATTGGACCATAACTTGAAGGCCTTATTGCAACATTTGCAATATAATGCCATGTGGATAATTGACTTACATTTTTTATGCCATAATTTATGGATATGGTTGCAATATTCATGCATGGTTTTTAGATATTTGTGTAGTGATTTTTTATTCTTTAGCTTTGGAAATAGTCCAAAAATAAAATACTTGAAAATAACTTATACTCACATAAATAACATATCTACTATCAATTACTACCCACCATAATTTAAGTAGGTCAATTATTTTTGGTTTGCATTTCGCAATGTCTTAGCTAATTATCATGATTACAGTTAATTTGAACATGTTTTGTAAGGTAAATACAGATGGGTGTATTAGCTAATTATCATGATTACTGTTAGTTTGAACATGTTTTGTAAGGTAAATACGGATGATGGTTGATGGTTGATTATGTGGATAAGTGTAGATGCTCTGCTCTTTAATTTTACAATTATGAACAAGAGACAAAATAGATAATAAAATATATATATATATATGAAAAAGAGGCAAAACAGTTACTAATTGTGTGGAAGAAGTTGTGCATAAGCGAAGAAGATGTGTGTGGCAGTGTCAAAAGCATTCTATTTAATAACGAATAAACAACAAAACAAGTATTCTATTTAATAACGAATAAACGACAAAACAAGTAGTTGTGCGGAAAAAGCTATGGGAAAAAAGAATATGTGTGGCCTTCGTTGTGCATTCTCAAATAACAATGGAATGCGGACCCATGCTAATGATAGGCTTTCCTTGTGCATGTGTCGACGTGCAAAAAGCATTCTCAAATAACAATGAAATGAAATGCAGACCCATGCTAATGATAAAACACAAAAAAAAACTTTGTCTTAATCAATTAATTAGACAAAGGCTATGCTACATCACAATTATTTCCCTTGTTAAATATAAATTCTAAATTTAAAAAATCATGTTAAAAACACAAATTCATAATTAGTCAAAAATCACTTATCTTATTTAGTGTATTAAAAAGTATTTTCTCCAACTGGATCAACCATGTTAATTTGAAAATTTAATTAACACTATTAATTTGAAACTTTAATGAACACTATTGGTTTGAAACTTCGTTTAAAAAAAAATAAAAAATAAAAATAAATTTCTCATCTTTTCCACTGCCTTTATTTCTCCAATTGTTATAGATTCCGGTTTGGGCTTTGGAGATTCAGTCACCACTGGTTTCTCTGATTTTATGATTGCCTTTATCAAGGCCAGGCATACCTTTCATGCAACAATATTGACGACGTTGAATATTATATGAAGATCTAATCGCAACATCTCTATTTATTAGGTCTTTAATTCCCAAATTTATGTGATATTTTGATTTAAGCTACACGTGGCGATGGCCATTTCATGAAAGCTCTCAAGTTGCCTTGGTTTCAATGGAAGATGATTTTACGTTGATACTATTTTAATGAAAAGATTAAATAACTTAAAGTACAGAGTACAGTGGTAAGTGTTAGGTTGAGTTATAATATAATTCTTAAATTTTATGTTTTTTAATCAATTCTTTACCAAACAAATACATTTTAAATTAAATAAAGTTAATTGTGTTATTTAGTAAAATTATTAGAATATATATAATTTAAGAGTATAAAAAATTAATTATCAAATTTTAATTTAAATATATATATTTAAAATTATTATAAATTAATTAAAATAATTAAGAAAATCAATTATTTAATTCAAATAATTTACAATATGGCCTTCACGTAAAAAAGAGCCCAAATCCACTTCAACTATCTTTGACTTTCCTTATCATCCTTAAATAATAATACATTCTTTAAATTATTCTTATTTTTTTAATAAAAAATCATATGATACTGCGGATGAAATTCTAATAGAAGTCAAGAACGGTGTTTTACAATATAATATTAAGAGCGAAGTTTATGGAATAATAATTTACGTCAATTTAGGAAAATAAAACAAAATTTTAATTAATCCGGAGAATTAAAAAGTCTGGCCATTATTACGTGTAAACCCGCTGATTTAAAGTTTGATGTATAGCAACATTTTAATGTGCTTTACGAAAATGAGGATGAATCATATTTGTTGGTTCGTAACACGTTCACAAATAAATTTTGATGTGATTATTGGTGAAAACTTTCTTAATAAACTTGATATGGATCATATAAACCTAATTTCAATAAGCACTAAATTGTCAAAATAAATTAATTAATAATTAAGACATTTTGCAAAAAGTGAAATATTTTTATTTTTTTTTATTTTTTTTTTTTTTTTATTTTTTTTAAATTTTTTTTTATTATTAATTTTATTCAAAATAATATAAAATTGGTCATTATATCTATTAATTTATAAAATAGGAATTTAGATTTAAAAAATATATTTGAAATTTTCAAAATATTCAATTTTTATAAAAGATAATAATAATAAATTTTAATATTATTTTGAAAAATTTTACAAATTAATTAAAAGTCAAATAAGTTTGACTAGCAACGAATTGCAATATAATCTAATGTAAGTATTTCTTTTTATTTTTCAATTTATTATTATTGTAATTATACTCTTGTTAATTTAACAAATCAACTTCTTGATTATGAGATTAAATAATTAGATAAAACTCTATTGATTTAGAATCTTTACATCTTTGATTTGAGAAGGAGAAACCTTATTACTAGTGAGTTGTTATTCTTGTGCAACTTACTTCTTAAGTAAAAAGGTATTTTTACTTTTTATGATATAAATCCATTTTAACTTTTAAAAAACCACACACACATATATAAAATCTTTAGCTATTTAGAAAAAAACAAATGAAATGAAAGGAGGGAATAAGGCTTGTGGATGAGTTTTAAGTTTTTGGTTTTTGAGAATCAAATCTAGCATTGATTTAGCTAACGTTGGACATAGAGTCAGTTTGCAAAAAAAATGTGGTTGGAGATGGTCACCAAATGAGGGGCATAGATTATGTAAGATATCCAAGTCCCTAAACGAAGAGCGTTAGATCGAGGCCAAAGAAGTCATTAAGCATCACCCCTGCAGTTCATCTTTCACCTTACTAGCAGTTCTTGAAGATCCATATCCATTTTCATTCAGAAAATAAGACAACATCGTATACATAACATGACAGATTCTTTGAGTTTTGGCTTCGACACAGAATTTGCAATAGAGATTCTCTTATTGCTAGGGTAAACCCTACCTGTTGAGTAATGTGTTGTGCGACCAAAATCGACATTATTTATTGATGAGAGTCAGGATGGATTTGGGTGTCTTGAACTTATGGTGCTTTACATGAAACAATAAGTTGCATGGAGGCAAGGAGCAATCTCTCATGGGTTCTGAATCACTCAAAATTGTTGAAGGATACCACCTAAGTCACTAGGGGTGAGAGATGCAATGAAGCCAAGCGAAATGGCTCAGGGTTCTAAATATCTGATTGTAGGGGTGAAGCTCGTCACCACTTCCTTAAAAAACATAGATGCTCCACTTCAAAGCTAACAACACCACCTATAGGATTCAAAGAGTAAGAAAGCCAATGGTGGAGGAAAAGGAAGGCAATTTAGGGTAAACTCCAGTCACCACTTGATTCAAAAGAGTGTACACTGCAAGCTTTTGTGTGCGTTAAAACCCAAACTAATCAATGATTCTCTTGTTCTGGCTCTAGAATTTTTCATGGTCCTCAATCTGGAGTACGATTGGGGGTTGAGTTGGAGGATGACGATATTTGGAATGCCAGATTCCTTTTTAAAAGCGATGAGGAGTACATTGAGATCCTTCAACAAGAGCATATGTAAAAAGGAATAGGAGATGGCAGGAACAAGGGTCATGATCCACATGAAATATTGGAATTAGTGAGTAGGTCAAAAGTAAATCACGATATTATCCCTAAGTTTAATTTCGTTGAAAGTGACAAGCCCTCAATGCAAAAGTTAGTAAATTACTTTTTAGAGAAGGAATCATGTTGTGAAGGGTTTCTGTCGAGTTGATCTTTGATCCTTGAGGAGGCTAAGATTGTTAAGGAAGGGGATCTAGATGCAGCTACAACAACTAAAGAAAAATTTCATCGACGAAGGAAGACTAAATGTTTGCGAGCTTGAAAAGGAAGGTTTGAATGTGTACTAGTGTTTGATATTTTTGTTGATTTTGCCGATTTTGTTTGAGGCTGGTCTCATTGGTAGATTTTTGGACAAGAGATTTAACAAGAAAAGTTTGGGAGAATGGTTGGGAAAAATTTGGGCGCCTAGATTGGGTTATTTTCCATCTTTTCAATTTCCTCTAAATGGTTGGATTCTGTTTAGATTTCGTTCAAAATTGGATGCCAAGGAAATCTTGAAGGGTTTGTGGCTATGGTGGCAGTCAAGCGTTGTTGTAAGATGTTTCTACCATGGCTTCAATCCACGACTCACAGCCTTTCTAATTCGACATGTTTGTATTCTTGTCAAGTTTATTACCACAATTCCAAAATCTTAAGGATCTAAGGGCTATTGGAATTTGATTGGAAGAACATTATTTGTTCATGAAGAATAATTTATTTAAGAATATTGGCAAGTAACTTGAGTGCAAGTTGATATTTCCAAAGGTTTGACAACATAATTGGCTTTAAAATGGGGGAGTTGTTCTTTTTTACAACCCCTGGACTATTAGGGTGTGCCTTTTCGATGTGGGTGATCTAAAAATTTGCGGCACATCATGCCTCATTTCTCTTGGAGGAGCTTCTCTACGGAAAAGGTGGAGTAGAATGTGAATTCAAAGAAAGTTGAAGAATTGGTTGAAAATTTGGACTCAATGAAAGTTGGAATCTCTTAGGTGATTGGAATTTATGATCTAATTGAAGCCCAAGACACTTGGGGAGCATGCCCTTCGAGACTCATTGAAGATGCCCCTTACTAGCCCAAATGTCATCTCTAATGATAACCCTTTGCATTCTCTAGAAGCGGTTCACAATGATAGAGTGCAGAGTGACATGAGGGTTTCATCTCTAACTATACAAGTAAGTAGTCTGACACAAAAAGGCCTTGAAGGACTTGGCTCTCAAGAAGGAGATCCATTTGAAGCTCTATCTAATGGGCCTTTAGAGGAGTCATCTATAACACTGATCCAAGGGAATAATGTTCCTTAAGAGGGAAGCAAGAGCATTGGGTTTCCACCTTAAATCTTGGTGTTCATGTGTGTTGCTTATGTGTGATGGTTTATTATGTTATTACTGCACATGGTTACTGTTTGATGTTTAATAAATTATTGATGCACTGATTAAAGATCAACATATGATGAATTAACTGAATCATAAGTGCACTGGATATACGTTGGTTGCCTTAAGAACAATTGCGTGAACATGTGAGTTCCCTTCACTAAAGTAGCATATATAAATCTGATTATGGAAATGAAAAAGTTATTGATTTGTAAATATTGATTCACCCCCGCCCCCCCTCTTAGTATTATTCCCAACAATTGGTATCAGAGCAGGTCCTTTGGCAGAAGCTTGATCGCTTGAAGGAGATCCGTAGAAATAATGGGAAAGAAGCTAAAGAAGAAAGCACCTCAAACGAAGAAGACATCTCAAAGGAACTGGGACAGTGGGAGAGACGATTGGCCATTATGTGGAAGCAACTCTTTATATTCATAATCGCCTCAGAATGAAGAAGAACAAGCAAAAGAATTACCAGGTATGAATTTGTTTTCCTCTGGTGATACATTTCTATGTTCATTTGAAGATAATGAATGTGGCAGTGAAACAACTAAATTTTCTCTTATGGGTGAAAGAGAAAGAAATCAAATAGAGGCGGAATTTAAAAATCTCACAGACACAATTAGAGATCAAAAAGATCTAATTGATAAAAGGGAATGTGCCTACAAAGAAGAAGTTGCCATATTAAAAGCTCAGTTGGAGGAAGGAAACAAAGTAAGGAAGAAGTACAAGGAAAAGGAAAATCAATTTCAAAGGCTGCAGGATGAAGTAACATCATTGAGAAATGAAGTAAATGAGAAGGATACAATAATCAAGAAAGATCCAGTTACTATAAAAAGTCTTGAAGATGAAATAGTCTCTCTAAAAGAAGATCTTGAAAATTCAAATAAGCAAAATGAAGAACTACCTCAAGCAGATGAAGAACAAGAAAATGAAAATTTCAAATTAAAACAAGAAGTGGAAGAAGGAAGAAGAGCTGAAGAAATCATGAAGAAGCAGTATCTGGAAAAGGAAGAGAAAAATCAGGTTGAGGTAAATATCCTAAAAGGTAAATTAGAAGAAAAGGATAAACTTTTGAGATTTCAAGATAGTACTAAGATTTTGGATAATATTCTTAGTAGTCAAAGGTCTCCTATCATCAAATCTGGTCTTGGTTTCCATGAAACTGTTGAAGGTGAATCTAGCTCACAAGATGAGGCAATGAACTCTAATGAAAAATCTGAAATGCTCAACAAGGAGATAAGAGGTCAACCCCATCAACAACCAAGGAAAGAAACACTTCAAAGAAAATCATTTACTCCTAACTATGGAAGTGATAATTGGTTATTTCTTATGATGAATAATGTTGAATGTTTTATATGTCATAATTTTGGGCATGTTGCAGCCAGATGCAGAAGTAGAATGGTTCAAACTAATAACCATCACACAGAAAGATCATCAGCTTCCAGGTCCTTTAAGGGATATTGTTTTTCTTGCAATATGTTTGGTCACAAATCCATTGGTTGCTTTAGAAGGAATATGAAACATATAAGATGTTATGCTTGTAACAAGTTTGGGCATATAGCAAAAGAATGGAGGAGCAAATTTCAGCCAACATACCAAAAGGAGCAAACATCATCACACTCCAATGTATGGAAGAAGAAGGAAGTACAGTCATAAATATGTGGCATAGCTCAGTATATAGACAGAACATAATCAGGAGCAACCGAAAGTATGAATTTCAGTATTCTAATTCTAATACACAGTTATCATGAAGACGAGTCACGTATATATGCAAGCTAGAAGCTACACAGTCATGTATATGTTGGTTTGATGTAGAAGCAGTGAGACAGACTCAAGAAAAGGGGTCTAATATGGTTCAGTCAATTATCAATTATCCTTTCCGTTCTGATTGATGATGATTATAGTCTGTTGATAATATGTAGAAGTGATTTTGACCCTCATAAGTTGTTGATGGCTTGATGTATAACTAGTTAATGATGATGCCTTAATGATCGTTACTAATATATGCAATGATCAGGTTTTAAAAGTGAATAGTTGGCACAGGTTCAGGGGGAGAATATGCTATGCTTCTAATAATGCATTGTTGGCATTATGTTTAGAAGTTTTTGGTACTTATGTTGTTGAAGTGTTTAAATGATACATCATGCTATGTTGCAGTCATAAGTTGCCTATGATGAAATCTCAGACGATACTTATATTGCTTGAGCCACATAGTTATTATTCAGATCAAATTTACGGATGATTGTGGATGACTCTTTTTGATGATGCATATATGGTATGTTGCTTACATGATGATCTTCATAAGGACAAGGAGAAGAACAAAGCTTGAGTACACAACTTCACTATTTGATAAGTGTCATTTCTTTTATGTTGTTGTCTTCATGCCTTCAAAGATGCATAAACTTCATATGGTGCAGTTATGGATGAGGATTCCCATAGTTCTTGGCTCCCACATGGTATATTGGTTGAGGATTGTTGATCTTGATGGTATCAAGAAAGTTTGAAAAATGACTATGAGCTCATGGTTTGCTAGATACATATTGCTATCTCTTTGATGGATACACATTATGTTGGATACATGGATGATTACTTAAGTTGCATATTGATAAATATTGTTGGTTGGCCAAGAGAATGGTGTTATTGCAGGTCACTTGAAGACATGGCTATTTGAAGACATGGATATTCAGAGACATGGCTTACTTAGTCACATAATGATGATGACTTCTTACTTTATGATGATAGGTTTGATATTCACATATGTTGATTATCATGGTTGATGCTTATCAGATGTGGGATGTTCCCTAGTGATGATACATGGTTGATATATTGAGGGTTCTTGTGGAAAGGTCATGCAATTCTTGATGATGATGATGTTATGATCATAGATGATGACTATGGTGTTTTCACATACATATGATATGATGTGAATGATTTTGTGTTACTGCTTAGACATGGAAGGTTATGATAAGGCTCTTTCTACTAAGGAAACAGAGCAAGTTGATCTTGATGAGATCAAGAGGATGAGTTAATACCTATATGCGGCATACTTTGTCACAGGTCGATGATATTTACATTGTCATATCTTGGGAACTGATGATGGACATATACAGGTTGTTGGTCTAGATGTTGCTGGCAGATGCTTATGGTGCAGATCATATATGATGTACGATAGTTGTTGATGACTATCATGGTCTTGTTTAGATCTTTGGTCTTTGTTATAAATGTTATGTATATCATTTGATGTAAAGGTCATATAAAGGCCCATGATGTAATAATATGTCTCTATCTATCATAGTCTTTCATTGAGTCCTTTTTTTTTGTAATTTGTACCCCCACTATGCATGGGAAGGATGATGTAATAATTTCTATAATTTAGTCATGTATAGATGATTGGTATATCCCCACTTGGTTAGGAGATTAATGTATGTATGAGTCATTGGTGAGAGGAAGGTCATACTCACATAGTTGAGTTATAGAGTCATGTTATTCTTTTGAAAAATATTTCTGCAGACCCTCCATGTGCTCAGGGGGAGCATGGACAATATAGTGCATCTCAGCATGTACTAAGGGGGAGTTTGATTAGGATAATTCAGCATATTCCTAGGGGGAGCACGATTAGTGTTCATATTAAGCTATTCAGATATGGAATTCTTCATTTTGGTCAACCCTTTGCCCTTGGTCTCAAAAGGAGAGAATATCTTGGTCTGCCCTTTTCTCTTGATATCAAAGGGGGAGAGTATCTTGGTGTTACTTGATACATCTAACATGTTCTACAGCTTGAAGTAATCAACACCAATATGGTTGCCATCAAGTCCAAAGGGGGAGATTGTAGGCATTATGATGCATGTGTTGTACTTTATGGAAACCCACTTGTAGCAGTACAAGTGTATGGCAACTAGATGAATCTACAGGATAGATCAGAGGTGATGATGGAACGGAGGAGACATAATGATGGAAGAGAATAATGGTTAAAGGTTTGATACAGGGATATTGTTAGTGTGTGTTGTCCTTGACATTTAATGAATGAACTAACTGATAAAAGTATAAACAAGATATAACAGAATGCATGGCAGTTGTATTTACAGATGTGACAAAATGCAGGGTAGTTCAAAGGAATCAGTTCACAAGTAATGTGCAATGGAAAATCACATTATAACAGGTCTATTCAGAGGGAACAAAGTAATGGTACAAAAGAATAGGATGAAGGAACAAAGGACTATAGATCAAAATCAAGAAGTTGAAGAAAAATGACATTTTTAGGTATGTTAAGTTGTATACGCAGGTTCACTATACAAAAATAGCATATACGTATGCACGCACTTTCACAAGAAGAAAAGCGCGTACGGGTTGGAAAATCAAGGAAATTCAAGATTAAATAATACCAAGGGTCAATACCTTGGTACTAGCCCACAATATTGAGCGGAGTAACGACTATTTGATCCCGTCTAAGAATACCACAAGTTCTAAGTGTTGTTTTGGTCTGAGGTATTGAGAAAGGCTAAAACTATATAAGGAGGAGAAGATCAAAGGGCTAAGTGCAGAAGGAATGAATATCTTATGAAGTGTTATATAAAAGAAATTATGCATGTTATGGGTTTCTTATGCTTTGCTTGATCTGGACTAAGCATGCACCTAAGTGTTGGATGATGAATGAGATCTAATGATGGATCAGGATCATAATGACTTATCATTATGAGATCTAATAATGGATAGGCTAGATCTGAGTGCTAAAAAACATTTTTTACTTTAAATGCTATGATAAGGGTATATCTGAAGACTAGAATAGCTGTAAAGTTATAAGTTTTTATCTGCAGATCTGTATGCTAGTTCACCTTGGTGAAGGTGCGTATGCACGCAGGTTCAACTCTTCCAAGTAGGGTATGCAAAAGAAAATCCTGTTGTTTAGATATGATTGATCTATCTAATCAGTGTTGTTGTTTTACTGTTGTTTGTTAATGATGTCTTCTTAGATATGAAAGTAGAACTGAATGCATAAGGAGATTGAGTCTAATTGATTGATTGATTAAGTGAGAAGGGTGATATTTGCTGTTGTCTGTTTAGATATCTATAATTTGACAGTAGATCTTTAGATTGTTACTGGTTGGTACAGTTTGTGGTTCAGAGGTTTTAGGATTCAATATCTTTATATGTATACGTAGGTTGGGCTAAAGGAAGTAGTGTATACACGCAGGTTGGCTTCATTGAAGGAGCATATACATTCTGACACATGAATTTTGAGGTTACAGTTGGTTCTGGTTGTTGATGCAGTGTTCTGAGTTCAGAGCTGTGTACTGGTTATAGTGATCTGTCTGTTCCAGTTGATTGGTTGAATTTGACTAAGTTTGAATGAATGATTGATTCAATTGTGTCAGAGGTTCATTGATTGTTTGATTTAATATGTCATAGGTTTCAGTGATTGTTTGATTCAGTATGTCAGAGGTTTTAGTGATTATTTGATTCAATATGTCAGAGGTTTCAGTGATTGATTGATTCAGTTATGGTTGATTCAGAGGTTGAAGATTGGGTTTCAATTATATTAGAGATTTATGATTGGGTTTTAGTGATTGGTTGATATAGATGTATTTGCTGGATGTATTGCAGTGGTGATTTATTTTGAGCTTCAATGTTACTGATGGGTCCAGTATGAAAATTTGATGAAACGTGGCCTACATATTGTGTTGTTGTGTACCAGGAGTATCTAGTATGAAAATTTATGAAATGTGGCCCTTGGAAGATACTGAGGGTTGGAGCCTTCAGTGAGGAAGTCGAAGCTTCCTGTGAGTAGTGGTTGGTGATTTGATCAGGGGGTTGGAGCTCCCTTCCAGTAGCAGCTAGAGAACGAGTGAAGGTTGTAGCCTTGTGTAGGCCAGAGCCTACGTACCAGTAACCATATCGGCTAGTACAAGAGCTAGGGGGTTGTAGCTCCCTTCCAGTAGAAGCTGGAGAATGAGAGAAGATTGTAGCCTTATGCAGGTGGGGGCATGCGTATTGGTATGAATCTGCACCAGTACAAGATTGTAAACAGATTATTCTTTATATTAAAAGAAGACAAGGACAACAACAACAGGTGGTTTTTCTCCCACATTGGGTTTTCACCTTAAATCTTGGTGTTCATGTGTGATGGTTTATTTTGTTATTACTGCACATGGTTACCGTTTAATGTTTAATAAAGTATTGATGCACTGATTAAAGATCAGCATACGATGAATTAACTGAATCATAAGTTCATTGGATATACAATGGTTTCCTAAGAAACGTTGCGTGCACACACAAGTTCCCTTCACTGAAGTAGCGTATATAAATCTGATTATGGAAATGGAAATGTTATTGATTTGTAAATATTGATTCACCCCCCTTCCCTCTCTCGTAGTATTATTCCCAACAGGGAGCCCATATATATATATGATAGGAGAGCCATCTTTCATCGCCATGTGAACAAATATCACTTGTTTAAAAATGGAGTTGAGTACATTGTTAGAGCACATAACAAGAAGTTGAATTTGTCACTTGTAAATGTTGGACAAATGAAGAGGTTAGTCAATGCTAGTAATAACTTTGTACTATTGATGATCAAACCCAAAGAGAATGTTGAAAATGAAGCTTTCCAAGGATGTGATGCAAATTTAAAATCTGATTTGTATGAGGTTGTTAACAAATATAATGAGATGTTTCAGGAGCCCAAAGGATTGCCTCTGAAAAGAGGTATCCAACATGAGATCCAATTGCAACAAGATATTCCTCTTCCAAGAATTGGCATGTACAGGATGTTAGTTATGGAGAATGCAGAGATTAAAAGACAAATACAAGATTTGCTTGACCAAGGGGTAATCAAACCAAGCATATCACCATGCAGGTCATCAATTGCATTAGTACCAAAGAAATATGGTACATGGCACATGTATGTAGATTTCAGAGCCTTGAACAAGATAACGGTAAAGAATATTTACCCTCTTCCTCTAATTGATGATTTTCTTGATCAATTGAAAGATATTGTGTATTTCACTAAGTTGGAATTGAGAAGTGGTTATCATCAAATTATGATTGCTAAAGGAGACACATGGAAGACAACTTTAAAAAAAAGGAAGGTTGGTTTGAATGGTTGGTTATGTCAACTGGGCTTCGTAATGCTCTTGTAACCTTCATGCGAGTTATGAATGATATCTTAAGGCCTATTCTTGATGATTTTGTAATTGTGTACTTGGATGACATATTGATATTTAGTAAGTCTTGTGAAGAACATGTCAGGCATGTGAAACAAGTCTTAGATGTCTTGAAGAAAGAAAATTTGTCTTTAAAGATGTCTAAATGTGAGTTTGGAAAGACCTCATTAGTTTATTTGGGACATATTGTTGGAGGGGGTGAATTGAAGATAGATCCCTCAAAGTTCAAAGTCATTTTTGATTGGCCTAAGCCCACTAATGTAACTGAGGTAAGAATCTTTTTAGGAGAAGCCCAATATTGGAGAAAGTTTATTTCTAACTTTTCTTCAATTGCAGCTCCATTACATGCCTTGACAAGCATTAAGCAGGTTTTTCAATGGGGAGGCAAGCAACAAAAATATTTTGATGCATTGAAGGAGAGAATCAGTAAAGCTTTAGTTCTTGCACTCCCTGATTTAAGACATCCATTTGAGATACAAACAAATGCAAATGACTATGCCATGGGAGCGGTCTTGATGCAACATGGTAAGCCCATATGTTACCATTCTGAAACATTTAATGGTGCAATAGTTAATTATCCTACTTATGAAAATGAACTGTATGCATTAGTGCAAAGTGTGAAAAAGTGGAAACACTATTTGATGGGAAAGGAAACTATAACTCACACTAATCATCAACCATTGCAATACTTGCAATCACAAACTAAGCTACAACAAGCGAGGCACTTCAGATGGATGGGTTTCTTGCAACAATTCCACTTGGTGATAAGGTATAAGAAAGGTATCTATAACAAGGTCGTTGACATGCTTTCTAGACCAATTGTTAGTGCTTCAGTTATTCTTAAGCATAATTCTATCATGCATGAGAGCTATGTTGAGCAGTATCCTTGAGATGAAGACTTTAAATATGTATACGCAACTTTGTGTCAAGGAAACCAAGTAGAGGAATTGGATTACCATGTGCATGATAAAATCTTGTATCATCTTGGCAAATGCATACTTCTCTTATTGCAGGCCATTTCGGTGTAGGCAAGACGATGACATAATTGCAAAGGTATTGTTATTAACCAAGAATGAATGAAAGTGTATCATGATATGTAAGAGGATGTTCTTTATGTGCTACAAGTAAGCCTAGCAATAGAAAGTTATGATCGTATGCTCCACTTCCAGTTCCTTCCCATCCCTGGGAAAGTGTTTCTATGGACTTTGTAGGAGGACTTCCTATGTCTAAAAGAAATCATGATTATCTTTATGTTGTGGTGGATCGTTTCAACAAGATGTGTATTTTGATGCCTTGTAAGAAGCAAGTTACAGCTGAACAGACTGCGCAAATGTTCTTTCAACATGTATGGGTACATTTTGGGTTACCAAATCCATTATTTCTGATCAAGATTCTCTATTTGTCGGGAACTTTTGATCAAGCTTATGGGCACTCATGGACACCAAGTTAAAAAAGAGAACAACATTCCATCCACAAACCGATGGCCAGACCGAAGTGGTGAACATAACGGTAGTATATCTTCTTCATGGTTATTACAACAAACATCCTAAGCTTTGGGATGAACACTACATTCAACATGCTTATAACCGGGCAAAGCATTCATCGACTCAAACATCTCCATTTGAGGCATGCTTTGGTTACTTACCAAAATCTCATTTAGATTTTAGCTTTGGGAAGGATTTTCTATTGATGGTCATAGTGACATTCATAAGGCTAAGTGGTTCATTGACCACGTTCAATTGGTGCATCAAATGGTTCAAGAATAGTTGGAAAAGAGCCAAGCCAAGTACAAGACAAGGCATGATAAACATCGTGTTGACCACAGTTTCCAAATTGGAGATGAATTTTGGCTTTACATTAACAAAGAAAGGCTTAAAGGAGAAGGTAAAATCCTGAAACCAATAAGGTATGGACCTTTTAAGATTCTAGAAAAGATTGGTAACAATGCCTTCCGTTTGGATTTGCCACCTTATATGCAAATGTATGCAGTTGTTGTTGGGTGTGGAGCCCGATTATCTTCTTTATTGAAAGGTATTGTCGCATTGGACCCCAATTTGTAATGGGGTGGCAACGCCACCCGTTATTTGTGTTGCAAGGGGGGTCCAGGGTGGGGGGGCAGAAATGATCTTTAGGAGTCCCCCTGGTGGGGGATCGGGGGTAGCGCCCCCAAAGCTAAATATAGATGTAAAATTGCCTTGTGAAATGTTGTAATTTTGTAGTCAATCTGGGTCATTCATTAGGCGGAAATCTGACGATAGAAGTTATGTTTAGTTTAGGGTTTTTTGCCCTAGAAGGCAACCCCTCGCTATATATGAGGGAATTGTATTGCGGCTATGTAGATGTGTATTCTGAGTGAGAAAGAGAGAGGAGATTGTGTGAGAGCGAAGAGGGAATTACAATGGATTTGTTGTAGGTTGTATCTCTTCATTTTGCTAGATAATATAAAAGGAAGGACTGACTGTTTCTCCGTGCACCTAGCCCAAATTGGGTGAATCACATATATCTGTGTCTCTCTTGTTTTATGCATTTTCTATGTTTATATTTATGCAATATTTTGTGTGTTCCATTGCTTTGTAATATATAATTTTCTAACAACTGGTATCAGAGCCGAAGGTCTATTTGGTTGATAAACTCGCAGGACATAAGGGTTCCTGGTTCGATTAGGAGCAATGGTGGAAGATGGTAGGTTTAGGGTTGAAAAATTTAACAGCCAAAACTACTAGCTGTGGAAGATGAAGATGGAAGATTATCTATATAAGAAAGATTTGTACCTACCATTGAGCGGAAAGACAAAGAAGTCGACAAGTATGATAGATACAGAATGGGATATTCTTGATCGAAAGGCACTTGGAACAATACGGTTGTGCCTAGCGGTGCCGGTAGCCTTTAATATTTCAAAGGAAACGACAACAGAGGGTTTAATGTCGACATTGGCCAAACTATATGAAAAACCCTCAGCCTCAAATAAGGTATTTCTTATGAAGTGTTTATCTAATATGAAGATGTCAGAAGGTGGATCTGTTGTTGATCATTTAAATGAATTTAATACAGTTATGAGTTAGTTAAGTTCTGTAGGGGTAACTTTTGATGATGAAGTTAGGGCTATGTTATTTCTATGTTCATTGCTAGAAAGTTGGAATAGTTTAGTTATGGCCATTAGTAACTCTATCTATGGATATAGTACTTTAAATTTTGATGATGTTTTCGGTGCCATCCTTAGCAAGGAAATTCGATGGAAAAGCTCCGATGAGACATCAGGTAATGTTTTGAATGTAGAGACTAGAGGAATAAAAATGGAAACAGGAAAGAGCTCAGGACATTGTAGTAAGTCGAGGAAAGGCATATCCAAGTCCAGATCGGGGATAATGTGATACAAATGCAGGAAGAAAGGAAACCTGAAGAAAGACTGCAAGTCTTGGAAGGGAAAAGAAGGAGACACGCAACAAGAAAACAATCATGAAGTGAATGTGACAGGTGATGTGATGCAAGATGCTTTGATTATTTTATTATAAAATATTATTGAAGCTTGGGTGGCAGATTCATGGGCTTCATTCCATGCCACACCTAATAGGAAACATTTTCATGATTATGTTCAAGGAGATTTTGGACAGGTTCGATTGGGTGATGATAAACCCTATAAAATCATTGGAATGGTTACAATTTTCATAAAACATCATAATGGAAATCAATGGCTATTGAAAGAGGTAAGGCATATTCCAGATCTAAAGAAAAATATGATTTCAACAGGGCAGTTGGGAGGTGAAGGCTGTGTAACCACTTTTATAGATAAAACCTGGAAGGTCACTAAAGGAGCTCTAGTAATAGAAAAAGGAGAAAAGGTTGGTACATTGTATTTATGAAATGGTATTTTTAATTCTGTTATTGCTTTAACCTCTACAGGAGCAGATACAACATTGTGGCATCATAGGCTCGAGCACATGAGTGAGAAGGGGATGCATATTCTTCACTTAATAAATTTGTTTCCAGGTTTGAAGCTTGTTGATTTGGAATTATGTGAGAATTGTGTTTATGGAAAACAGAAGAGAGTCATATTCCTCAGAGTTGGGAAAGAAAAGAAGAGCGGAAAATTATAGTTTGTGCATACAGATGTATGAGGACCTACTCAGGTATCATCTCTCGGTGGCTCTCATTATATATTACTTTTATTGATAATGCAACCAGATTAACCTGGATTTATTGTATTCGAAATAAATCTAATGTATTTGATGCTTTCAAGAAATGGAAAGCTTTGGTTGAAAATGAGACATGAAAAAGGTTGAAGTGTCTCAGATCAGACAATGGAGACGAATATCGCAACAAAGAGTTTGATAGGTACTGTTCAGAGAATGGAATTCGCAGAAAGAAGACAGTTCCAAGAACACTACAAGAAAATGGCGTGTCAGAAAGGATGAACAAGGCAATCATGGAGCGTGCAAGGTGCATGAGATTGCATGCATTTACAATTTTGGGCAGATGTTGTAGATATTGTTGTTTATCTAATAAACGGAGGGCTTCAAGTTCCTTGGATGGTGGTATTCCAGAGGAGGCGTGGACAGGTAAAAAGATAAACTACTCATTCTTAAATACTTTTGGTTGTGAAGCCTTTGTCCACATTAATAAAGAAAATAGAACAAAGCATGAGGCAAAATCAAAGAAATGTACCTTTATTGGATATGGTGTTAATGATTTTGGTTATCGCTTTTATGATTATGAAAAAACAAATTCATTAGGAGCAGAGATGTCATATTCAATGAAAAGGTTTTGTATAAGGATCAGATGTAGGAAAAGGAAAATAGAGAATACACATTGCTTGATGAGATCACAAAAAAAGTGAAGGTGCCTGAAAATCATGATCATCAACAGCGAGAACAACAACAACCACAACAGCAACAAGCACCTCAAATACCTAAAAGTGGTGTTAGAAAATCAACCAGGATAAGTAGATCCCCTGAACGATACTCTCCTTCAATATATTATGTATTGTTGAATGACTGTGGTGAACCAGAATGTTATGAAGAAGCAGTGCAGGTAGAAACTAGGAAGATTTGGGAGCAAACCATGAAAGAAGAGATGGACTCCTTAGTACATAACCAAACTTGGGACTTAGTCAGGTTGCCTGCAGGTAAAACATCTTTGTAGAATAAATGGGTTTATAGGTTTAAGGAAGAAGATGGAGGTAGAAAAAGGTATAAAGCTAGACTTGTGGTGAAGGGGTTTGCACAAAAAAAGGGTATAGACTTTGATGATATAT
>APFE031746494.1:26639-39578 GCA_000404065.3 Pinus taeda | reverse complement strand
TGGGTGAACCATGTATATCTGTGTCTCTCTTGTTTTATGTGTTTTCTGTGTTTATATTTCTGCAATATTTTATGTGTTCCATTGCTTTGTAATATATAATTTTCTAACAGTTGTTAATGTTGAGAATATGAGACTATATGAACCTCCTTTGATTTATGATTAAGGAGAGCATGTTCAGATTCCTTCAATAGAATATTTCTTGCCATAATTTCTTAAAGAATTGCAACAGGATATGATCCTTGACAGAAGGACAAGAACTTCAAAACGAGGAAACATGGAGTACCTTCATGTTGGTCTCAAAGGCACAAACCCAAGCAAAGCTAAATGGATTGAGGTTTTAAGGGTGATGGAACTATACCCTCATCTATTTGTTGACTGAAAGTAGTCTTTTGGATGTCCAAAATCTTCCAATGGGGAGGAGTGACCCAAGGGATCAATTTAGTGCTCAAAATTCGAAGTGCTCAAAACCGCTCAAAACCTGTACGATTGGATAGATCTCGACGATATGAATCCAACACAACTTGTTTCACTCAAAAATTGATATCGTATGCTCCTGATATCGCGTTCTGAGTGATTTGCTAAACAACTAAAATTTTAAAAATGCGGTTGCAGGGATGCCTAGTCAGCAATCTGTATGCTGACTAGACAATGACTGGACAAGGTACCTGTACTTCATATGGGCCAATGAGATGAGGACAAGTGTCAGTCATTTGTTAGTCAAATTTGGTGGTTCTCTATTGGTCCAAGTTGTGATTGGCTGGAAAAATTAGGAGAAGCCACATGGGCCAATCCCTGGCTGCCACGAGGCCTCATATTAGTAGTGTAAAATTTTGTTTGGCTCCAAACTGACCTCCAAAGGATCGAACCCGCGACCTGGCAACAAACAATATATTCTCACACCAACGCTCCATGTGCATGTTTCTTAATATACTATGGTTTCGAGTGGCATTTAAATGTTAGCGCATTGTATGTTGGCAGTTGGGGTCGGGGTTAAGCCCCAACCCTAGTCCCTGCACCCTCAGAACCAAGCGGTGGGAACAAGGGACATGGCTTAGCCCCAGCCCCATGTTCATGACACTTCCCAATAACCATACACCAGAGGCAACCCAAAAACCGCGAGTGAATAATGTAAAGGGGGCTAGCCCCAAGGCCATATGGCGGCCACAGAATCAGGAGTATGCAGGTAAAGGGGGCCAGCCGAAGGTCACTAGGATGCATATGACTGAGAGCGTGCGTCAAGCAGAGGGCTAAAACTGTTGGCATATAGGCCCTGGAATATTGACCCCAAACCCAGTCATATGTGTGCCACGTGACAAAGATTTTTGGAACTGACGACTTAATGGGCAGACTAACTGTCCTACAATTTCACCTGTCGGGTGGGATTGTAGGCCAAAATTGCGCGCTCGTTTCAAGTTTGGGGCGCACAAGCTAGGTTTGAGTCGAATTGGAGGAAGATTAGCTTGGTAATTGAGCAACAAAAAAAAGCATAACTTACTCAAATTTTGGCCAAATGAGCTGCAAAAAGAACCAAAATGGGGGTCTTTGACAGTGTTGGATCCATTGGAGACATCAATTCTACTTTTTGAGCTTTGTAAAGCAATACAAACACACTTTTGAGCACTTAATGAAAGAGGTCCTGCATTGGAAGTTGGATAAGGAGATGTAGCCCAAGACAGAGGTGATCTCCTTTATCATGTTTTGTGTTATGTGTTTCAATTATGGTTATTTGTCTCTGTTTGGCTGTAAAATTTGGTTAAAATTCACTTGTTTTATGTGTTTAGTAAATTGATCCTCTACCCAAAACACATTTAATTTTCACTTGCAAATTGTTAAAAATCTTCAAGTTTACATATTTAGATCAAACACACCCTCTTACCACCCCTAGACCATACTAAAGGTGAAAGGAGGTAGTTACTATGATGACTCGACCTCCAAAGTCTAGTTATGGAAATGGAGTTTATGTTTTTTTACTTCGCACAAACTTTTGATAGCCCAAAATAGACCTCGCCATTACATTTGTCTCATCGAGAAATTTCTAACGATATAAATTTCACCTTAACCTGACATTGAGATCGAAAGATATGGCCATTTAAGGTCCAACCATTAATCTTCTGCCTTAGTCTAGGCCCTACCAAGTGGAATACCAAATCACGGCCATGTCATCTTCACATGGTTTCCACCTCAAATTTTCCATGTCACCATATGCGGACCCCCCCTTGGCAACACACACACACACACACATATAGCTTAAACCACGTGGTTCCACCTTAAATCAAGTGGGCCCCTCATTTCCACATAATCCTAGGCTTAAAACCTCAGGCATTTCCTTTGTAACACCTCGAGGCAAAACATCCAAGGTTTCGGGAAAGAAAGATAAAAAGTCCCTCCTCGTCAGCTGCTGGTAGTAATCTCTCTCCCGGGATGTATATCTTGGACCTTCCTTGTAGTTGCCCTCTTTTAACCATAAGGGTGATGTCATCAATCTATTTCGATGAGCTAACGTCAGTTAATTTCCTTCTATCCACGTGGCATGTGTTGGGAGTGCCATGTGTAACATATTTTTAGGCTAATTAGACCATCCAAAAGAACGAAACTAAGTGTCATGTGTCACGCTATGAGGTGCCACGTCACCCTCCTTCTGTGTCATACACCACCCTGACGATGGGCCCCACTAGACTCTTGACCTTTGCAAATACATTGTTGGTGTTATAAATAAAATTTGGGTCATTCCACCTTGTTACGCAAAGCATTGGTCAAATGGCCCTCGTCGTGCCACGTCGTCCCAGGGATAAAGTCTTGGGAGTTTTAAATGGGACCTCCCTTTGAACACTTCGATGTACTAGATCTCTAGGGTCATCCAATGGCGGAAATACCTTTATGGTCATCAACGACCTTACTCTGTTCTACTTGCACACTTGTTCATAATGTCCATTCACATGAGGTGGTAGGGTTTAATGCCATTCCTCCAAAGTCTTGGGCATTTCCAACTCCCATGCGACATAAGTATGAATGTACTACATTTTACTAGGGCTTCTAATGCAACAACATATATGAACATATATGCAAGCTCATTGAGCTCTCCTTCCTAAGCTTTACACAGACTTGACCCAACTCTTAACTTCATATATATATACATATACATATACATATACATATAAGCAGAGCTATCACTCCTGATCTTTTCACTTTAATATTTAAGGTCTGATAAGTAAAACATTACACAAAAGAGAGATTTATCCATCTCTTGATACTTGAGAAACATGGACAATATTCTAACTCAAAAAACAACAACTAGATCATATAATCATTACATACAAGCCATTTAGCTGAAATTTATGCTTAGAATAACACAACAATTTAATCCATTTCAAAACCATGCAATAAATCCACATTTCTCATTCACATAGGAATCAACATTCCTTAGCATTAATCAAAGCCACTATTGATCAACATATTAACAAGTATATAAAATTCAAAGCATAAGAGTATAAGGAGACACTTATCTTATATTATATGAACCTGGCAACTGAGGTTGGGACTTCCACTCTCCACCCAACCTTAGATTGGTCTACACTATGGACTTTCTTACATCCAGTCACCCCTAAGCCATATTCCAAAGCTTGAGGAAGTTTTCTCAAAGAAAAAAATTAATATTGCTAGCTGAAATAGGGACTTTGGAGGACCAAACACCTCCACCCACCAGTTATTTAGTGTAATCAACAACTAATTATTGTAATAAGTAGCTATTCATTCCACAAGCTGAAATAGGGAATCCAAAGGCCTCCTATCCTCCACAAGCCAACCAAATAATGGAATCCAAAGGTTCCTCACCTCCACCCTCAGTAAAACAAGGGAATCCAGATGTTTCTGACTTGCACCCTTGGAAAAACAAGGGAATCTAGAGGCTTCTCACCCCCACCCTCAGCAAAACAAGGGAATCTAGAGGCTTCTTACCTCAACCCTCAATCAAACAAGGTAATCTAGAGGTTTTTCACCTCCACCCTCAGAGAACTTGCACATAGTGCTTCCACCCAAGCTTGGGAGTCCAAAACACACTGTAATAAAACCAAAAAACAATTAAGGGGAACTTCAAAACACTTCTTACGAGGGGTCCAAGGAGTAGACCTCCACCCCAGTTATCAAGGGAATCTAGAGATTAGATCATCTCCACCCTCCAACCAATCAGGGAATCCAGAGACTACTACTCCTCACCTGAGAGGTGTATTTCCAATCTTCCAATGCTTAGTTGAAATATTGCTCTCATCTTTCCTTCCTATAGAAACATAACTTCCTTTTTAATCTGCTATGCTTAGCTTCATTTTTCCTTCTCTGTGCTAGGTCTTGGGTAGCACACAATGGTTCTTTGTGTATTTTCATTCTCACATTATTCCTTCTCCATTCTTTCCCTGCCTTTTCCACAACACTTACTTGTGTTCCTTCCCTGCTCCATTCTCTTGTGTCCCGAGTGATCCTTCTTCCTGTAATTCCTCCCACTGTGTTGTTCAACCATCCAGTGGTTGCGTGGCCGTACACTCTTTGTCACTCTTCTTTGATCTCGGTTATGGTGGTTCTCTATCTCTGTGGGGTCATGGGGAAGTTGTTGTGTCAGCTCCCCCTTCCACTTCTTGGTTGGTTGACTTTAGGATGTCCCACTTGCTAGGGAAAATCATCTTCTTGTCCAAGGTAGGCATGGACCTTGTGTCCTCCTTTCTTACTTAATTAATTGATAAAACTAGTCCATTTGAGACACACCTACCATCCTTCCATGGCTGTCATGAAACCAATCAAGCTTCTTTCAAATGCCAATTAATCTTCTTCCTCAAACTCTAGAATCAATGTCCCAATTCTTAGGCCTCTTTTATTATAATCAAAGTAGATGAAATATTTATAATGAGGGGGATTAACCAGGGGTTGTCACATCATTTTAGGTCAATGATTCTTTTGATATGAGCACAAAGGATCCTTAGAAGATAGTAATGTTGTAGATATGGGGAATCGATCTAAGGTTTTTGAAGCAAGCATTGAAGATTAGAGAAGGAGATCTTGAGAATTCTTTATCGTTAGGCTTGGGGGAAAGATCGTGAGTATTATCATGCTTAGTCCTAATTCTGGAAAATAAATGTGAGGGTAAGGAGGATTCATTGTACATCATCAAGAGACAAATTTTCAAGGTGTTGAAAGTCAAGTTGAAATGGGATTCTCGGTAGAAAAAATCGCCTGAAGGTGGTTTCTCTGATTTATATTTTTCTAGTGGGCCTTTTCCAAATTTACTTTTTTGGTGGAAGCTAAGGGCTCGGGGTAGTTTCTCATAATTTAAAACCCTCTGCTTTTGAAGTAATTTCCATGGAAGGGATTTATCAAACCTTCATTTCTCTAAGAAGTAGGGGAAGGGGTCCTAAGAAAAAGGATATGGTTTGTTCTAGTAGGTCGAAATTGTACTCCCAATCCTTTTTTAGGGACCTTAGAGTAGAATGCCCTGCACCAAGGCAGGATGGATGCAAAAATAATATTTTTTTGTCAAGATGGATGCACAAGCATGTTTTTTTGTCATTAGATGGGGATGATGGGTTTTGTGGATGTTGAACCACTTAAATTGGTTCTTGCATGGTGAAACAACCGATCAAGGGAAGATTCAGTTGGGAAGCGACTTGACATATTTTTAGTAAAGTAGTCTTTCTTGTCGAAAGTTATGTTGTATTGTTCTGTAGTGTGTTGTGATTCAATATATGATCACACGATTATCCTCCTTTTTTTTAAGGGATGAGAATAAGAGACAATATTCGTTTTGATTTAATTGATGCTCGTTCGATGATGAGAGCTTCAAGGATTTGGTTACGTATGTATGTTTCATACTGGTGGTTTCAATATTGTTTCTCTAATGGAATAATTCTCTAAAAACTTGAAATTGCTAAAGAGGGTTATTGGCGAGTGGCTAAAAGAAAAGGAATGCAAAATTAGGTGAACTAGAGCTAATTAAAAATAAAAATTCTAATATGGTTTTTAGAAGTGACAGGGATTTAACATATTATGGAAGAGAGAAAATCAAGAGCTTTGAAGCTAAAAAAGAAGAGATCCTCAAGGCTTGAGAAATTGCTCAAAATCTTGAGAGTAGAATTGGCTTGTTGAAGGATATAACAATACAAAAATCTTTAATCAATTTTCTAATCATAGGCATGTAGTAAACCATATTTAGTCAATTCAATCACATAATGGCACTTGGTATCTTTCTTCATATGGGGATATTGTGAAGGGAGGATTTTATTCTTTAAAAAATTATTTTAGGATGGAAACCATTCTAAATAACTGATCAATTGAGAGTAATCAGGTCCCACCCTGGGGTTTTCTCTTATGAAGAATTAAATTGGATTGGTAGGCCTATTTTTTAGGAGGAGGTCTTATATATCTTGAAGAGAATGCCTAAGGAGGAGAGTCCAGGGCCTAATGACTGGTTTTGTGGAGTTGTTTATGGCTTTTTTTAATCTTATGAGAAGGTACATTATGGATGTGATTGAGGAATCCTGGAGGAGGGGTTTTGTTTCTGGTAATCTCAATGCAACTTTCATTGCTTTAATACCAAAATCAATGAAGCTCAAGAATTCTAGTGATTATCGACCAATAGCTTTGTGAAGCAATTTATATAAAATCATTTCAAAGGTGTTAGCTAACATGTAAATATTGGCTTGTCAAATCATATGTCTTTGGCCCAGTTTGATTTTTTATAAAATAGATAGATCCATAATGCTATTGGGTTGGCTTAGGAAGCCATGCACTTCATTAGATGGATAAATATTCCAGCTATTATGATGAAGATTGACCTGAGGAAAACTTATGATAAAATGGAGTGGTCCTTTATAAGGCTAGTCTTCCTTCATATTAGTTTGATGTTTGATGTGGTTTCTTGGATAATGGGTTGTGTGGGATCAACAAATTATGATGTTTTGGTTAATAGTGAGCCATCAAAGTTTTTCAGAGCATCACATGGCATTCATCAAGGTTGCCCCTTATCACATTTTCTTTTTTTACTAGTCATTGAAGGATTGAGTAGATTAATTATGGAGGCAAAATTAGAGGGTAGAATTAAAGGAGTAGACTTGTCAGGAGACAACGATAACTCACACTCTATTTGTAGATGATGTTTTGTTCTTCGGTTTGGGGATTGTTTATGAATGATAAAGCTTCAATTGTATTTTGCATTGTTTCTGTGCGACGTCGAGCATGGAGGTTAGCGTGGATAAATCATATTTTTTCAACAACCACTTGGATGAAGCCTAAGTGAATTTGATCTAAGGAAGCTTTCCTCTCAAGTTTGGTTCTTTAAGTGACGGCTTTAAATATATTGGATTTTTCTTAAAGCCTAACAATTATCAAATCACAGATTTTCATTGGCTTGTTAAAATGGTGAAAATACACATTTGTCATTGGTGCAATCGATGGCTTTCGTTAGGAGGTTGTCTGATTTTAATCAAATTGGTCTTGGAAGGAATCTCAGTCTTTTGGTTGACTTTAGCAAAAAATCCTAAATACATTTTAGGTGTTATCAAAATTTATTTATTCATTTTCGTTGGAATGACAAGAAGAAGGGGAGAGGAATGGATCTAGTGTCTTGGAACAATTTGGCGCTTCTGAAGTCTCTGGGGGTTTGGGATTTTCGTAATATGAAGAAATTTGGTCTAGCTCTTGCAACCAAGAGTTGTTGGCATATTCTTTTTCAAAATAGTTTGTGGAGTCTGGTAATGAGGGTGAAATATTTGAAATCCATGTGAGTTGTAGATTGGCTTAGGCAAGAACCAAAAGTGGTTAGGACAAGTTCTATGATTTGGAGGAATTTTGTAATTCATTTACAAGCTTTATTGAAATGGTTTTTGTGGAATATTGGGAACATGGTAATGTTATTCTTAGCTGTGACTCGTTAAGATGCAATCGTCACCATAAACTCTCTGATAGGTTGATGGATTTTTTAAATCTTTCGAGTTATAATATTATCACCGATGTTGCTAGGCAGGTAGATGCAACTTCAGATAGTCAAGAGTGACTTTTAGCTCAATATTTAGGCCTTTATCATGTTTATGTGGGTGAATTGAGCTCTTTTATATTGAATTTGGGTAAAGTTGGTATTGTAATGAACCGGGAGGAGGAAGGCATCATTAGGTGGTCTAAGAATAAACAAAGTGGAATTATAACAACTAGATCTGGAGATGATGCACTGATTCAAGACAATCCTCTTGCTTCTTCAAAACGGTGGCATAGGTTACTATGGAAGAGATAGACCCTTGATAAATGCAAGTTGTTCCTTTGGTTGTTGTTGGAAGGAAAAATATTGACTTGGGATATTCTTGTCAAGTGAGGATGGGTAGGTCCTGGGTTTTGTGTTCAATGTTGGATGAATGAAGAGACTATTGCTCATTTATTTATTCCTTATCCTTATATAGTTTCTTTTTAGAAGGAAATTCTCTCTTGTTTTAACCTTGATGCCTGGTGGAATGGAAGCTTGGTTGAAGAGTGTCTCTAGGCTTGGAATCAAAGGTTTATTTCCTCTTCCCTTAAATTCCTTCAAATGTTTGTATTGTGGGGAATTTGGCTAGAGCGAAACCTTTATCTATTCGAAGACTATGGTTTTATTTGAAGTTATCACTCATAATGCAAGATCATCTTATCTTAAGCAAGTGAAAACACTGAAAGGGAAGAAGATCAGAGTTATCATAGATGTGGAGTTGTTGACTTGTATAGTATGGGGTTTCTTTGATGGAGCCAGTCAGAGGGATGTTTGTGGTGAGGATATATTCATTTCCTTATCCCAAAATGTGATGATTAAATGCAAACTCGGTATTGGACAAGGCACAAATTTTACAACTAAACTCCTTGATATGTGGTGTGCCATGAGGATTTCCCTTTAAAAGAAGGTAAAAGTATTTAGATTGTATGGGGATTCAAAAGTTCTTGTGGACTGGTACAATGGAAGAGTAGATTTAAGGGTCCTTCATTTAGACTTATGAAAAAGGAAAATATGCCAGCGATAGGAGCAATATGATGATGTGCAACTTTTTCATACATACGGGGAAAATAATGCCATGGTGGATATGTTATCCAAGGAAGCTTTGCTATTAGATGATGATTTAGTTTCCATCTTAGAGGTCTCTAATGGTAATGTATTGCCTGTTTTGTCCTTTAATCTCTGCTTGACCTTATTCAAATAACATTTAGTTAAGTTTCAAGATATATTTAAGGTCTAAGATATACTTAGGATTTTATTCTCAGTCCAATTTTTCAAGTTATCAAGTGCGCTGCTATGGAGCCAACCAATTGTACTTTTTGATTTCTTACGAAATATCAAAAATATGTTTTTTTTTTTTTTTTAAATGAAATAAAACATGGCCATGATTCTCGAAGATAAACCATTTTGACAATACTACGCAACATCCACCCTAATAACACCATTTTGATCATCTACTGCAACTTCCATGTCTACCCATGAGTATTAGGGTAGGTGTAGGGATTTACACTCCCAACCACAAACTATATTAAAACCCTTATCACTCGACGATGACATCGCGTTAAACATGCTCCTGCTCTTCGAGCTTACCTACTCAAGTGAATACATGTGCCGAGTAATAAAGAGGGGAATTGACAGTTCTAGCAAAGTAAGTAGCTCCACCAGTGGTAGCTACTTCCTAACGAGCTTCAAGTTGAAAGAGTGTGGCGGACCTTATGGCTCTGGGCCCATCTTTGAGGTCCTCCATTCCAGGCCCGCATTTTCTTTCAAATTTAATGCTTCGCAGGGTAGCGGGTAGTTTCTCTCTCGTGTTTATTTTCTTTTCGTGTCCAATTTACTGTGGTGTTTTTTTTACCACTAGATGATACTGTCGCGCAAATTAAAATTATATAATGCATTCATAGGCAAAGGGTTGTTAGAAGAGACAAAATATTTACATATCTTGAAAGGGCTTTTCATCTACCAATTTGTTAAATCTTTTGTGAGTCTTTTACATTTGCGTACATTATGAATGCTTTTGAAGTATACATATCGCCATGCTATTTGTTTACACGATTTGCGTATATTATGAATGCTTTTGAAGTATACATATTGCCATGCTATTTGTTGATATAACAAACCTTTAGACAAATGCATTTTAAAGAAAATAATATTAATATTTCAATGTTAACAAAACATATTTAAAAATATTGTTTTAATTATCAAATATTTAATTTGTATCGAGAGGTACTCTACATATTAATATGGAGAAATGCTATAGTGTAATATTTTAATATCAGGTCAATAAAAATTTAGGATAGGGAGATGTTGTAGTGTTAGTAAGTGAGTGCAAACATTTAAATGTGGACTTAATAAAATTTTATTTTAACAATTATAGGTTTTAGAATTTTATATTACAATTCTTTATATCACATGGATTAATATAAATAGATAAATATGTACTAATGTAAATAAATATATTTAGGATAGGGGAGATGTTGTAGTGTTAGTAAATGAGAGCAAACACTTAAATGTGGACTTAATAAAATTTCATTTTAAAAATTATAGGTTTTAGAATTCCATATTACAATTCTTTATATCACATGGATTAATATAAATAGATAAATATGTACTCATATAAATAAATATATTTATCTAGAGTTACTTTTTTTTTCTTAAGCTTGGTAGGACCTTCTTTTTCTATTTATAAAAGACAAGTTTACACCACATATGTGAGATAGGTGGCCTCAACTTGCCCAGTGGGAAACCAAGTCTGTTGGCCACCTATCCTCGTTATAAGCCATCCAAAAGTAATATAGTTTCAGTCGATCTACCCAAGCTATATATGTATCAGTATCATGATAAGAGTCTATGTGTCTATCTATCATAAGCATGCATCAGTAAAAGTAAATGCTACCCACTAGAAACCAAAAAAGCATCCTAGAACCTGACTAATCCTGCTGATCTTCTAAGGCAGACTCCACTAGAGTCGAGTCTTTCGCAGAATCTCCGAGTATGTCAGCCAACTCGATAATACAAGGGATGTGCCTTTGGATATGATCTAGGCGGATGTCTTGCTTACACAATTGGAATTGAATGGTCTGCAAGTCTTTCTTGTAATTGGGCATGTCTTGGAGGGTCATATCCATCCCCACTGACATTTGCTCCATGGCCTTCCCCATAAGGCTCTTCATGAGCTAGTACAGATATATTGTTTGCTTAAACTGGGTGAGTCTACCCCTAGTGTTCACAGGGTCCATAATTACCTCCCGACAATTCTCCATTTCCTCTTCGAACTCCTCCTCCTGCTTTATCTTCTCCTCCCATTCATCCAAAATCTTACGGATGCCTGCATTTGTTCCTACCTTGTATGCTGCTGCTACTTCGCTGATGAGACGTTCTACCGGCTTCCTCCCATGCCTAGGTTCCGAGGTGCTTGGGTTTGCTGCTCTAGGTAGCTCCCTCCCCCTTCTGCCTCGTCCTATTCCATGTGCTGGTCTGACCATTTCTTTTCTTTTCCGAGCTTGTTCACACACAATATGCATTAGTTCTCGGGGCATCGTTTCATGCCTTTCTGGATTGATGCGGGTTCCCCTCCCCTCACATTTCCAATCACAATTGCCTCTCCTCAGGTGCCCCTCTGCCCCAAGATGCAGTGCCTCTCCTCTGCCTGAAGCATAAGCGCCCCTCTTCTGCCTCTCATTATCCTTGCTTGCCTGCCTTGCAATAGCCTCTCCACTTCTTTGATTATGGCATATCTTTATCCTACTCCCAAGGGTGGTGTCCTGGTGCCAGACCCGAATTATGCTTACGATGCTCACCGCCAGCCCATCGAGCCAAGTTACCGTCACTCCCACTCGCATAGCCTTCCCTCACTCCTCTACCTAGTGCTGCTGTCTCACTCTCTGCCAAGATGAGTTGCCTTCCTTCGCGCATGCTTGGCCACAGTCTCCCCTCCTTCCCTGGTAACCCAACTATCTTGATTATTCGCAGGTGGTTTCTCAAGGTCCCAGCCCCGATTTTCTCTCTCGGTGCTAGCCTCTGGCTCAAACTTGATCACCTTCCCCCCCCCAGTTTACGTTGGACTCCCAAGCCTTTACCCCAATTACCCTCCCTAGCTCAAACTTGATCACCTTCCCCCCTAGTTTACGTTGGTCTCCCAAGCCTTTACCCCAATTACCCTCCCCGGTCTTCTTCCTCACCCCCCAGCCATGGAATAACACAATAAACATAGCAATGGGCTTGTAAGGCCAGTGAACATACCTGGAAATGGTTCGCAGAGGTCTTTGTTGATCACTCCCCTGTCTTTCGCCTTCGCTCCTCCTTCCTCCTGTATCGACTATACTCTTCCCTCCATCCCGATTTCCTTCTTAATCCCCTTCCACCTTCCTCTGTCCCATCACTCGTCCTAGCTTTGCCTTCCCACCTCCTTCACTACCCTGGCCTTGACTGCCACTTCTCCCCTGTCTTCTGCCAGTTACCATGTGGGAGGCCACCGCCATGAGTGTGTGGGGGGTGGTGAGTGGTACCCTTCCCTTATGTAACCTGACTACCATATCTGGCCGGCGTACTCGAGCACACACCACAATCGGGGGTTTATTTATCTAAAGTTATTGCTTACATAATTTAAGCAAGTTTTGCCATCAAAATAGATAGGATTCATATGTAACAAAACATAGTGACCATGTGTCACTACATGCCATTATTTATGCATTTCTTAGCGCAAAATAGATTAAAAAAAAAATATGGTTACTTCACTTAACATCTATTTTAACAATAAATATTTCATATATAAAATACATATAAGATAAAACAATAGCTATTAATTATTTGAGAGAGTGTATATTTCAATAGTTATTCATATTGAGAGAAATTTTGTGAGCGAAACTGCGTGAAGGATTTTTAATCATGTCTAACATTTCAGGTGGACACTCTTATTTAATAATTTATATAATAAAAATACAAAGAAA
>APFE031746494.1:0-26619 GCA_000404065.3 Pinus taeda | reverse complement strand
TATTATAATACAAAATATTTTTTGTTTGTTTGTTAGGTTGAATGACATGCTTATCATGTGGCTTGAGTAGCTGCTACCTAGAGGCATTTAAGCCATCAAATTCACCCAAGGATCACAACTAGGCTTGGCCACACTGACCGTTAGCATCGCTGGATTTTTGCCCACAAAATTTCAAACCGGTGACCTTCACATCACAGAGTGCCTAAACAAAACATGTTGTCACTGTTTGCTATATGCCACATGGGCATTATAATACAAATACAAATATTATAATATTATATAGTTTTTCCTTTTTTCTTTTGCAAGGAAAAATAGCTGATAATATTATTTATACAAAATAATTTAAATTTGTGTATGTTTATAGCATTTTGGAGGCTATTGTAGCCCAAAGAGGATGCCCAAATGGCATAATTTGTTCATTTTTATACATAATTTGGATCTTATTGCCACCTTATGATAAATTTTCGTATTTCTTTCCTTTTTTATACATTGTAGATATGACATCAGTGGAGATAATTGAACTTTCACAAAATGTAAATAAAGGGTAGAACCTAAAATGTCCCATGGGTGTGCATCTGACATATATATTTTGATTTCTATGTTGGTCATATACATCTTGCTTTTGGAATGAGAAAAACAAAATATTGCCCTACTAAGTTCTCATAGCACAAAAGAAGTTGAAATGTTTGAGATATCTTAATTTAATTATTTCCATAGGTTAAGAATATGTTCTTTCATGTGGCAATCCTTTTGTTCAACGAGATTTGCATTTCCCTCATCCATTTCCAGTTCACTCTTCTAGAGGTCATCAACACATTGATTCATGTCCCACTAAATGTGATCAAATGCAATATGACTGAAGTGCATAAGTTTTGTAACAATTCTTTGATGTACAAGCAATAATGTGTAGTTCCTCAATTGACACTTGCCATTCGTCTAGTTTATAACAACCATGGAGTCTCCATAGATATAAATGGTGGAGAGGTTCAGATCTTTTGCAACTCTCAAAAGGGTGTTCAAAGTGAATAGTTCTACATCATTGTTGGTGGTTGTGCATATGTTTCTTCATAAAGAGAAGAAATGTGAATTGTTTATGAAGATTTAGCCACTGATTTCTCATTTTTGCAGGGTATGTTGAATGATTCCATCAAAGAATGCCTAATTGTTTTTATTTTTAATCATAGTTTTAGAGTGGGAAGCAATGGAGTTTTTGTGAGAGGGAGGCATTGCTCCCTAGATACTTAGAATTTGAAGAGCAACACAAAGAAAATAATGTCCATGGGCTTAAAAAAGTAACGTGATTATGTTTTAGCCATATGATTTCGTTATATCATATTAGACATAGTTATATAATATTATAATGTCAAAAAAATAAAATATTATAGAATATTTGGCACAATACTCTATAATGATATGCTTATTATTATATGATATGATATAATATTTGATGTTATTAACCATAAAGAAAGAGGAAGTAAACCTTTTACATAAGGTAAAATAAGTTGGATTTAGGGATCCATCAAAGTCTAAAAATCAAATTAAAAACAAGGTACTAAAAATTGTTGAAAATTCACAAAATTAAAGGGTAAAGGCATATGTAAGGTTCCAACTCGAGTTTAGATTATTTTGAGATTAATATTTAGTTTTTTTAACTGAAATATATGCATTGATTTTAGTGTAAATGTTGATTTCTAATCTTATTTCATTGATTGCACTTTATAAATTGATTTCAGTATAGATGTTGATCTCTAATCCTATTTCATTGATTGCATTTGATGCATTGGTTTAGTGTAAATGTTGATTTCTAATCCTATTTGAATGTTTGTATTATATGTATTGATTTAAGTGTAGATGCTAATTTCTAATCTAATGTAACTAAATAAATGGTGTGCATTGCTTTCAAAGTAATTAGATTATTAGTGTGCATTTATTTCACTACATGCACAAGTAATTATTAATGACGTGCATCAATTTCCATGTTATAATAATCATCGGCCTATATCCATATTAAATAGAAATGAACAACACAAAGCCTTAATCCATATTAATCACAAGTCCAGATCCATCTTAAATAGAAATGAACAAAGAACAAGTCAATAGAGAAAGACACCATAAATGACAACTAAGGATGCGTTGATTTCAGTGTAGAAGTTAATTTGTGAATTTATGTAAATAGATGGATGATGTGCATTATTTTCAAAGTAAATAAATTAATAGTGTGCATTAATTTCAATGTATGCATAAAATAATTATTGACGACGAGCATTTGTTTATGTGTTATAGTAATCATCAACCTAGATCCATATTAAATAGAAAAGAACAACAAAGAGCAAGGATCCATCTTAATCATTAACACAAATCCATCTAACACAGAAATGAATAAAAAAGAGCAAGTTGAGAGGGAATGACATAAGAAATGGTAAGTAATGAGGAGTGTCAACAACAAAAGGAAAAGTAAAGAGTAAATCAACAAAGACAATCACAACAAATGACAACTAAACAATGACAAGAAGAGATGAAGGAAAAAATTGAATGACAAAAAACATATAAAAAAGAATATCAAATAGCATATTGATAAAAGAGGGCACAACAAATGACAACTAAATATTGCGAAGAGTAAAGAATAGAAGAAAATGCACAATGAAGAGGAATTCGACAAAATAAGGGAAAGGGAATGACAATTGAAAAATCATGAAAAATAAATGAAATAAAAAGATGAACAACAAAGAGTATACCGACAAAGAAAACAATATTCGACCAACTCAAGCATAGTTTAAGATGTAAAAGAAAATCCTATGAAAAGTATGTTTAGAAGATATCTATGCCTTGGCTCAACTTGTAACTCTTGCTAATATGAATACTGCACATAAAAATTTTAATGACAAGATTGATCAATTAGTTCAAGTTCAAATATGTCATTTGTGTGACAAGTCATATACTAGAATTCAGGAGTTTAATATAATTACATGTCTAATGTGCATGAGATGCAGAAGAGATGAACTCATTTGATTAATCTTAGACATATTTAACATATTTTAAAAGATTAGATTAATCACATATAAAACAAATTTTGTGTGGTTGCGCATGGCTGAAACTAGCCTAGATCCATCTTAATTCTGGATCTATCAAGCACCGAGAATGATCAAATCTCTTGGTGCTTGATTTAATCCATAGTTAAAATAGATTTAGATTGATATTTATGTAGGGCTCTAAATAACTTACTCAAATATTTACCTTAAACATAATATGAAACATGTTACGAGAATTTAACTAGCGTTTGTAATATTAGAATTTATCAATTTGATGTTGAGTACCTACCTGGGTTTATGTGGCTGAAGATGCTTCTGATTTTCTCTTACTCCCATTCCCGTTACCAAAAGACCAAAACCTCTCATCCAAACTGAGTACAACCTAGGTACTTAGTTCCAGAATGTGTCTCAATTGATGCAATTTGGTTCCCCGTGCCCAAAAAATTAAGAACAATTGAGGTTCCTCCTTTCAGTATATAAGACTCTCAGAAATTTCCTACTCTTCGTCACCCTTTCCTCAAGATTCCCTTCCTTTCTCTGCCCATCGCCTTCCTCCCATCTCTGTGTCTTTGTTTTTGTTACGTGGAACTTTACATAAAATCAATTTATGGATTTTACTTGAATAGGTAGGATTTGATTTGATTAAAGTTTATATTATTATAATAAATTATTTATATTATAATTATTATTATAATTTATTTAGTTTATAAATTTAATTATTTTTTATTAATTTTAATTTAAAAGATAATTGCAATTAAAAATTAACATTGTCTTTTAATTAATATTAAATCATATATGTATTAAGGTGGTATCATATTAGATATTATTGATATATTCACTTCTTCTTAAGATAGGGATATCGATAATCAATTCATTCTACTTAATTTAGACATTACCCTTTATTAAGAACTTTTATAATAGATAAATACAGCTAATACATATATGGATGTTCATATGTTAACTATTGGCTCATATTTTTGTTTATAAATAAATAGACGTTACATATTTATATATTCAAATATTATAAATTTTATATACAAAATTATTAAGAAACAAATAATTTAATCAATAATTACCATTATAAATAATACATAATAAAGTATAATAAAAAAAAATCTTATTTTTCTATGGTTTTTATCATATTCATCTAATATTAATTAAATATCAACTCTTGGCTATGAGATTGAAACCTTTCATTGATTCCTTTAACTGACATAAACACAAACGGCTTGGTGAAAATCCATTTATCTACTATACACATTAAATTATACAAATTTCCAGCTCTTATTATTTTCCAATAAATTTAATTAAAAATTCTTTTATATAAATATTATATAAATAAATAAAATCAGAATTTCTGAATTTTTTTGGGTCAGTTTCACCTCTTCTCCCATCTAAGCTTTATAAATTATCAACATTACCTTAATAACTATTGAACATTTATCAACCATTTACCATTTAATTAATATAGCTATATTAATCATATATATATTAATGGTATTATTTATTCTCCTAAGTACAACTAATATTAATGGTATTATTTATTCTCCAAAGTACAACTAACATTTGTCAAATATCTTAAACCCCCGATGGCTCATGACTCAACGACGGCGTCGCGTGACATGCCTGTACAGGTTTAAACATCGTCCGGCTCCCTGAACTCAGCTCAGGTGAATGCATGGATGGCGCCTGAGGATATGCTGATTAATAAAGACGGGGGGTTAGCAGTTCCAGCAGATTAAGTAGCACCACCAACGGCAGCTGCGCCCTAACGAGCTTCAAGTTTAAAGAACGTTGAATTTTTCAAAAGGAGCAACGGCAGGAGGGAGAGGCAGAGTGACCAGGGTGGCGGACCTTAATGGCTTTGGGCGTCATCACAGGGCTGCGTTTTGTTTCAAATCCGATGCTTCTCAGGGTCGCCACTTCTTCTCCCAACCTTCAGAGGCCAGTTTCTCTCTCTCTCTCTCCTGCTTATTTTGCTTCTCGTTTCCAGTTTACTATGGTGTTTTTTTTCCTGCTGGATGATACTTCCGCGTAACTTAAAATTATAGAATGAATTGAGCAAGGGGGATTAATGCGCGCAAAGGCAAAGGCTTGTTAGAAGAAGCGCTTTATTTACATATTTCTTGAAAAGGTTTTTCACATACCAGTTTGTTAGATCTTCTTATACTGTGATACATTTTGAGTACATTATGAATGCTTTTGAACTTTACATATTGCCATACTATATTTTAAATGGCTTTTGTCATTCATGGTGTTTTGTTGGTGGGAATTCTTTTGACATATATAACAAACTATTACAGTCTCCTGTATTAATTTATGTTTTAGTTATTCCTTTGCCTCAGATGCATCTGTGATAGTTACCTACATATTCGATTCAGGCAATTGAGCTTAGGGGTGTCACATTCACGGAGGCACAACAGCTCAGGGGAGTCACATTTAGGCGATCGCCACGGAAATAGCTCAAAGCTTAGTTCAAAATCGTCAGGTGATTCTAGAGCCAGAAAGCGTTCTGTATCTTCCAAGCATCATTCATTGTCTGGCCATGCCAGAGATGCTTCCAATGGTATAGAAAGTTTTGCAGTGTATAGGGGTTCTCAACCCGATTGCCAACCAACTGGACTCATACCTGACAAATATAGTGGTCACAATGCATATGCGCCACACGAAAATGATATTCTTCGATAAAGTATTGCGGCTTGTAGGCGCTCTCAAGCTGTTTGCCAGGCAACTAGACCTATATCTGACCAATATAGAGGTCACAATGCATATACGCCAAAAGATAACGATAATCGTTTGCCTAGAATGCGTGACTTTGACAAGGGTTTAGATGATATGAACAATGTTGTGAGAGTGAGGTCTAGTAGCTTGGAACGTGGGGAATCAAGTCCAAGTCATAATAAAGGTGCTTTGAATAGCGCCCCGCCTTATTACCATTGTGGTACCTCTCGAAAGGGGCAATATAGCTATTGCGTGGAATATATACAAACTTCAAGAAACCAAACACAGTTGAGACAAGAACGAAATCAATATGCAGGTTTCTCCCCTTATGATCTTAATAATGCCCAAAGAAAAGCTCGACCAATGAGGTTGTACAGGGAAGCTTGGCAGAGAGAAACAGAGAGAATAAACGCTGTGAGAAGTCATCCACAAGGCAGTACGGGCAGTGTATGAACTGATATCCAGCTTATGACATTAGATAAAAAGCCTACAAGTCAATATGGACGTTTCCCTCGTCAAGGTCTCAAGATTGCCCAAAAGAAAGCTCTAGCAATGAAGTTGGACAGAGAAGCTTGGCAGAAAGAAATAGAGAGAATTAAAGCTATAACAAGTCAAGCAGAAGACAGTGCGGGCAGTGTACGAACTGATAGCGAGCCGACGACATTAGATACTAACCTTCCTTTTAGAACAGAAGAGGTTTTATCAATGAGTAATCAAGGTAGAGACAATACGCTAATGCCTTCAGCTCCACTAGATGGTGGGCCTCCTATGCAAAAAGTAGATCATATGTCCGCTGTGTTGGAACCACTACACCTACATGCAACTACATGCAACTGCATGCGGACTCTTAGTTAAAGCATGCAACTACATGCAACTACTACACATCTACATGCAGACTCTTAGTTAGAGCATGGGATTGCATGCAAAGGAATGCAAGATTCCTTTGCATGATTTACTCCTTGATTTGCTCCTTCTCTAACTCCGCAACTGACTAGTTATCTCCGGAACTTGTTGTAGGTGTTGAGTCTTCTCATTGATCACCACTATAGTTCATTACCTTGGGATCTTCACCCACTATAGTTCATTACCTTGGGATCTTCACCCAGTAATGCTATATAATGAGCATTGTAACATATTTTCTAATGAATCATTCTTTTCTTCTTTCAATTTTCTTTTAATGTTTTTGCTCTGCAAAGCTGTGTGTTGAACCTTTACTAGCTAGATTCATCTGTGCAGGTTTTCTAACACATTTACAGCAGTAACTGCTACCCTTCACCCGGGGATTACAACACCGCCAATGCCTGCTATCAGCCCGATTGCATTGCAATTCTTCTGCCAAATTGCATTCCGCTTGCTTTCTCATGATGATGATTTTTATTATTTCGCTGAAAATCAGGTTTCAGAGATTCAACCTTAGATCACCGATTAAACTATTCCAAATATAATTTTGTATTATTAATATAAGCGTCTGAAAATTGTGAAGAATTTGCACCAATCCTGCAAACAAATTATATCGGTGTTTGCGTTGGAGAATGAGAGTATATTCACAGAAAACGTCGGCCTTTTATATGTTGATTTTTTGTGGACTTTAAGAGTGAATCCGGTGACTTGTGGGGTGCGACAGACGACCGTTTAGTTTTTAAATTACAATACATTTTAAACTTAATCCCCACATTCAACGGCACATAAGTATATATCTGAAAAACAGATTATCCCCGTCCCGACCTTTGGGGAGATTTATGGGTTTGTTATTTATTAAAATGTATAATTGGGTCAAATAAATAAGATGATGATGATTAATATTTATTAAGAATGATGTTGTTTATCTACTTTAAGAAAATAAGAGATTAATTGCTACTTTTTAATATTTTATTTTTATGATCAAAAAGAAGGGAAAGAAGTGCTCTAAGATCACTATAGTTTTATTGACTTAATTAGTCAAGAAGGTTGATAGTGTGGCAAATGTTTTGGAAATGAGAACATATGTGAGTAAGAGCCGGTTAATTTAAGAGAAAGTGTTTTTCATGTTCAATCCTCTTAGTATCACAAATGTGGCAAATTCTTTGGTCCCATGGTTTTTTTTTGGAGATTTCACTTCGAAGTTCATTAAAATTATTTCTTATTATCTTTGCAATGTTCGTTTTCTTCTTGGTATTGGTCAAGACAAAAAGGTAAAATTGGTTAGCAATGGTGGGGTTGATCACCTCCTTATAATAGCTTAGCTTTTCTTTTCCCTCTAACTCTTTATCATCCCACAATTTATCCTTAAATTTCGAGGTAATAGTATTTTTAATACTATCCTTATTCCTCAAATGGTCTACTCCTTTATCCCCCAATGGTGGTTGAGCAAACTGGGCATCCTTATGCCATCCACGCTTGAGATGGAGGTGGGGACCTAAACATAGTCATGTTTTCAATGGGGGAAATACTATCTTTGATCCAAAGGATATGATAGACAATATTTCCTTTAATTTGAGGTTGTAGGTTATAAATTACTTTTTAATCATCTCAATCTTCTGCAACCCCAAACCTCACATCCATATAAAATAACAGGGGTGGTGAGAGTCTCAGAGTCTCAAAAATTAACATTTTGTTTACTCCAAATCCAAAGATCAACTCACTTACAAATGTTTTTAAGCGCATAATAAGCTTTCCAACCTACAATAATTCCAGTTGAGCTGATGATGAATGTTAATACCTAAATATTTGTATGAAGAAACCTCCTCCAAGTAATTCTTATGATAGATGAAATTACCATGGTTGATATTTTTAGATTTAATTACCATCACTTTAATCTTGTTGGTATTAACGGTCAAACCCATCTTTGAGTTGTAATCATGGAGGATCTTAAGCTACTTGCGGAGATCATCATGGCTTCTAGCTAGAAGAATGATATCATCAACATAAAATAGAAGAGAAATAACCATACTACTAAGTTCGAGGCCATTAGTTTCCAAACACTCTTTTAACTTATCAATGTAAATGCCAAAGAAAAGAAGAAATAAAAGACACATTTACTTAACTCTAATATCACATTTAATTTCTTTAAACTACCCCTTTTTATCTAAAACACATAACTCAACTTATATCAATTTATATCAATTTTAATATAAATTAAAATCAATATATAAAACTTGAAACGGATTATAACTTTAGATAAATACAATTTATATAAGTAATATATATTTATATTAATTTTTTATTGAAAATATTTTTATAAATTAATATATTTTTATATTTGAGTCCAAGCGAATGGGACGCGATGGATGCGGGGAGGTTCTGCTAGGGTTGCAGGCCCACGGATGAGTAGCTGACGTAGCAGACCAGCGTCGTATGAGGGAGGACACAGTGCAGCCGACAGGCCGGGGCAGAGATTAGACCAGCGGGATCTCATCTTGTTTGGTAAGCAGCATCTTCCTTGTTTTTGTCAAAATATTTTCTAAAGAGTCAGGAGCTGAGAGGGAATGGAAAACACTTCGGGGAGGGGAGAGATCCCCTCCTTCAAGAATATAGTGACGGGGGAGAATAGCTCGAGTGGAATACAACAGAATCAACAGGAAAGCCATGCCCCTGTCATGGGTAATCTGTGGCAGAAAAGGATGAGAGGGAAATGCCTACCTCGAGCTCAGAAGAGGCCAAGATATGTTATCCCCAATAACAAGTTGGAGGAACACAACAGCTACATGAAAGATCACGCCCTGATCTGTAAATTTATAGGATATTGGCCTCCAGAGAAAGAGCTTTACAGGTGGATCGAACAAAAGTGGAAACCGAGGGGTCACATTGATCTAAAACTGGGAGCCCAAGGGTTTGTCACAGCCATATTCACAAACCTGGAGGACAGAAACAGGGTCTTTGAAGAAGGACCGTATTTCATGAATAATGCAGGCTTATTTATGAAATACTGGGAGGAGAGATATAACCCAGAAAAAGAAATTCTGCTGGAAGCCCCAACCTGGGTTCGGCTGTTTGGACTACCCGATGAATTCTGGGATCCTGAAATTCTGGAAGGAATAGGAAACTCGATTGGAAGTTTTGTTAAAGCTGCCGAAGCAACCCGACAAGGTAAATATAACTCATGTGCAAGGATATGTGTTTACATGAATCTAGCCGAACCCCTCCCAGATCATGTGGAGGTGGAGTATCATGATGAAGTGTGGCAACAACCGGTCGATTATGAACACATCCTATTCCGGTGTCGTAAGTGCCATGAATATGGGCACCTATATCGACAATGCCCATTGAACAAGGAGGATGAACAAAGAAGAAGTCAGGAGGAACACCAGAAAAACACAGGGAAAATGGAGGAGACTGACAAAGGTTTTCAACAGGTTACAAGAAGAAGGAGACAAAGTCAAGAAAAAGCTAAACCCCAAACCTCAAGGAAAAGCGGGTATTTCAATCAGCCAAAATAAGTTTCAGGCTCTCCTGAATGAAGATGAAGAGTATGAAGTTAATCTGGAAGATGATGAGGATCCAGGGAACTCCCCAATGGACACTTCAGGTGAAAATAAAGAGAAGGCAGTAAACCTAGGAGGAAGCTCTGCAGAACAGCCGGAAGGAAAAGTGGAGGATTTGGTAATACAATCCCCGATGGAGGTGGAAAATCAAGCTGAAGGTGAGTTTGAGGAAGAAAGAATCCTGAAACAACTAATCCAAGAATGGAAATATTTAGATAGCAGATTCATACCTGAGAAACAGAAACAACTGTATAAGGAAGTATTTCAGAAGTACAAGGAGAAAAAAGGACAGAACGTAGAGAAGCAGATAATGATAGGACCTGACCAAGGGATTGGACAGATGGGAATGGATGGCTCTGGCAAAAGCAGCAGGAAGCAAGGAAGGAAACCGCTGAATGAAACTATCCAGACTGTAGGAGAAACCTTGATTAACTCAGGCAAAGTGATACCTCTGTCAGAGGTATTCTTCCCCTCTCTCCAAAAGTTTTAAATGATTGTGCTCAGTTGGAATATAAGAGGCCTGAATAGCAAGGGAAAATAGAGGTATTTGAGAGAAAGGCTGAAAAAAGAAAAGCCTAGTGTTATGATTCTGCAGGAGACAAAAATTTCGGTACAGCAGATTGAAGAACTCATGGCCAAGAATAAAATTCATTATGAAGTTATGGGGCAAGATGCCATTGGGTCGGCAGGGGGTATTGCAATTTTGTGGAACCCGGATGATATTATCTTAGGTAGTTGGACCAGTATGAGCAGAATCCTTACTGGCCTCGGTAGAATAGTTGGAATGAAAGAGCAGGTTGTCATTTCAGGGGTGTATGGCCCCCCTTCTCTTGGAGAAAAAGAAAACTTCCTAAATAACATAAAGAGCATTCATAGGTTATATCCAGATGTTGACTGGATTATTGGTGGTGATTTTAACCTAATCAGATCCTTGGAGGAGAAGAAAGGAGGAATCAGGAAAACGGATCACCTTATGGAGAAGTTTAATGCTCTGATCGACGATCTCAGGCTTGTACCTGGATTTGTACCTGGAATAACAGGAGGGGGGGTAAAAATCAAATAGCCTCCAGGCTTGACTGTTTCCTTGTTTCTGAAAGTATCATGAACAAAGATATTTTTGTTGAAGCACAGATAATGCCTTCCCTAGGGTCTGATCATTGGCCAATCAGACTTGAGGTGGACATCAAGGTGCTCCATGGAAAACGACTCTTCCGTTTTGAATCCTTCTGGCTAAGAGACCCAACATTTATCAAAAAATTGGAAGAATGGTGGTGCCAAAGCACGATTCAGTGCAAAGGGAAAATGTGTTTGTTTCAACTTAAACTTAAAGAGCTGAAAGAGAAAATTAAAAGTTGGAACAAACAGGAGTTCGGCAATATTATGGAAGACAAACAAAATCTAGAAAATGAAATGGAATCTATACAGCAGAAAATGATTTTGGAAGGCAGAACAGAGGAAAGCATCAGCAAGGAAGGAACAATTCTTGGCAAAATTGAAGAAAGAAGGAAGCAAGAGGAAATCCTTTGGCGCCAGAAATCGAGAATAAAATGGTTAAGGGAGGGGGAAAGAAATACTAAGTTCTTTCATCAAGCTATGATTAAGCATAGACAGAGAAATAGGATTCTATCTATCAAAGATAAGGATGGGAACAGAGTGGTTGAGCAAGCTGCAATTGAACAGGTCTTGATTGATCATCACAAGGAAATATTAAAGGAACCTCAAGCTGATAGAATGCAGGCAATCTAGGAAATTTGCTCTGCCATCCCTGGTTTAGTCTCTGAAGACCAAAATAAAGCGCTAATGAGAGCAGCCACCCTAGAGGAGATTGAGGAAACGGTAAAAGCAATGAAGAAAGGTACTGCTCCTGGCCCCGATGGGTTCACTGTGGACTTCTTCCAGGCTGGATGGCATTTCCTGGGAAAAGAGATTCTGGAGATGGTTGAAGAATCCAGGATGAATCAGAAGGTATGGCCTGCCCTTAACTCCACTTTCTATGCTCTAATCCCTAAAGGTGATAATCGGGAAGATCCTAATGGTTTTAGGCCCATAGCGTTGTGCAATGTTATCTACAAGATTATAACATCTATGATGGCTAAACGTTTAAAACCCCTGCTGGATAAGTTAATTTCTGCTGAACAAACCGGTTTTGTTGAGGGAAGGCAGATCCTTGATGGTCTGGTGGTCACACAAGAAGTCATTCACTCCTTAAAAGTAAAGAACCAGAAGGGGATGATGATTAAATTAGACCTGTCAAAGGCTTATGATCGTTTAAGCTGGAATTATTTGGGAAAAGTCCTAGAAAGTTTTGGCTTTTGTAGGAGGTGGATAGATTGGATTCATAGTATGATCTCATCCCCAAGTTTTTCCATCCTGGTGAATGGGATTCCTTCGAAAACTTTCTCTGCCTCTAGAGGTCTCCGTCAGGGTGATCCTCTGTCCCCCTTTCTGTTTATTCTAGCCGCTGAAGGTCTGGGGAGGTTCATCAAGAAAGAAAGAGATGCAGATAAAATCAAAGGTCTAAAGCTCTGGGGAATTAATCTCTGTCTTACTCATCAACAATTTGTTGATGATATCATGTTGTTTGGTGAACCAACTATTAAAGAGGTTAAACACCTCCGAAAAATCCTGGATCTTTTTACGGAGGCTTCTGGTCTGGAAATTAATAGAGATAAATCTTGTGTCTTCATATTTAACACTGTGGATCAGGTTAAAGCTCACCTTACAAGACTCTTGGGTTTCAGGTGGGGGGAGCTTCCTACTAAATACCTGGGCAACATTTTGGACTTCACATCCAAAAAGATGAAAAATTGGCAGGGAATTCTAGATAAGCTTACCAATAAGGTGGCAAATTGGGCCTTCAGATCGTTAAATATAGCTGGTCGCATAGTTTTGGCTAAAACCGTCCTCCAAGCTATTCCTGTTTACCCTCTTTCAATTATGGCAGCTCCCATCGATACTTGTGCAAGGATTAGGGAGATCATTAGGAATTTTATTTGGAGAGGCGTGGATCAGAAGAAAATATGGGCCTTAGTTTCCTGGGGTCAATTAACGGAGAGAAAGAGAAAGGGGGTCTGGGGTTGCGTGACCCTGAGACTCTCAATAAGGTGCTGGGAGCAAAGCTCTGGTGGAGATGGCTTAGGGGCGGTAATGATCTGTGGAAAATTATATGGAAAGCTAAATACAATATGCCTGAGTCAGCAGTAGAAATCCTAAAGCAAAAGGATACCCCCAGAGGATCTTCGGTCTGGGACCTTGCTCATCTTAACAGGGATTTGGTAGAAAAGCATTCTTTCTGGGAGATTAGAGGCGGCGAGGAAGCTAACTTCTGGGAGGATAGATGGCATCAGAAGGCACGTCTAAGCACCATTCAGGGCCTACAACAGGTTCGGGACCGAATTGGAAGAGATAGACCTCTTGTCAGGGATTATTGGAAAGCTAATAACCCAGATGAAAATTGGAGGACTTGGGTGGATCTGGCAGAGTGGGAAGGGGAGTTTAGCTCGGAACACAAAGCTTCCTTCAGGAAGGAGGTGGAGTCTCACAAGATTAGAGCCCGCACTGGCAGCGATATTCTCCGTTGGGGTAACTCCATGAAGGGCTCGTTCACTACTAAGGAAGCCTACTTCCTCACCTCGGATCAACCTGGCAACGATCCAACCCCTGACTGGAGAATAGTCTGGGAAAGGAATTGTTGGCCTAAAGTCTCCATATTTATCTGGTTGGCTTCAAAAAACAAAATCCTCACCTGGGACCGAATTCAAAAGAAAGGTTTTATTGGCCCTTCGAGATGCTGCCTGTGTAAGTCAGAGGAGGAAACCAGAGATCATCTGCTTCTTCATTGCCCCTTTGCTAAGACCCTATGGATAAACACCAAAATATCCTTTGGTAAGCCCGAAAATGCCCCCTGCGAATTCAAGGATGTTGTCTTCCAATGGAATAAGGAAACCTATCAATGTAAAGTTGTCCGCCGCGCTTGGGACCTCATCTCTGGATTCTCCCTCTGGATGATCTGGAAGGAGAGGAATCGCAGGATATTTCAGAACTCTGCAATGGAGCCAGAAGTCATTTGGGGTAAAGCTATTAAGATCCTCTACAAAACAATCCTAGCAGACAAGTGGGTTGGGGAGGATTGGAAGGCCAACCCGATGGAGGAAGAAATCCTGACTAGACTAAATTTAAATTTCGAAATGGTTTTTCATAAGCAAAATCCCCACCATGAGATGTGATCTATCAGCCCGGATAAATTCTACTATCCTAAAGAAAATTTCATCAAATTGAATTTCGATGGAGCCTCAAAGGGGAACCCGGGCGAAGCTGGCTTCGGAGGCATCTTCAGGGACAACAATAACCAGGTGAGATGGATTTTTGATGAATGGGGGGAGGAGATGACTAATAATGAAGCAGAATTTTGGGCTCTGCACCAAGGCTTACGAATTGCAGTCAAAAATGGATACTCCAACCTTGAAATCACAGGGGATTCTCAAATCGCGGTGGAGATGTTGAAAAAACTCTGTAATGGCAGGAATTGGGAAAAAGTCTCGAGCAGTTGGCGTTCAGCAGGTATAGTCCAGGAAATAGCTGATCTCTTAAGACGCATGGAGTATAAAGTGATCAACCATGTGAGGAGGAAAGGGAACCAAGCGGCTGACTACCTGGCGAATTGGGGATGTAGAGGCCGCGGCAGCTCAGTGGATGTCCAATGGAGGGCGGTGTGTGGGCATCAGGAGTGGTCTGACCTGGCAACCATCATCAAAGCGGATCATGACCACGCTACATGTAGAGGAGTGGAGCGTGATAAGTTGGAGCGCCAGAGGGACATGGCGAGTCATGGCGAGCCCTATTCATGAAGGTTTATAATGATTAAGAATCCCAGGAGAATGATACCGCTCGTGCGGAGCCTTGGGGAAGGACAGAAGTTAGGTCATGTGGTTAAAGATCGGCAGAAAGAACTGGGTGAAGTGATCGGTAAACGTCATGGAAGATCACATCAAGATGGTTCGAGATCTGAGGAAAATTCTTTGCCTCACCTCAACCCAATGGTTGATCTGATCTGGCATGGCAATGGCGAGTACATGTCAGAGATTGTAATTAGTAATAAATCTAATCGGGTGCTGGATAGGAACTGCCATGCTATCGGGAACAACTGGCAGGATTCGGAGAGACGGAAGGATAGAAGGTGCAGGCGCCGGGTTTCTTTAAAAACCCGCTTGCACTGTCCCCACCCTCAGAATATTACAATTAGTAGAGGCCGTGAGAAAGAAGTCCTGGTTATCTGAAGGTCCCCTGTAGGTATTTTAGTTGGTATCTGGTGAGCGAAAGGATGGAAACTAGAAAGAAGGCTAGGCTTGCTGAGGAGAAGGAAGCTGCGCGGAACAAGGTGGTCGATATGAAAGAAAAGGGAATTGCGAAGAAGGAGGTCCCGGATGATGTCTTTGAGGTCCCGGACACTTCTGACGAGGGAGAAAGCAGTGACCCGGGTATGAACGCCGATGAGTGGGAGCGGTATGCTATGGGGGTCAGTCATAGGAGCCGGCGGGGACGCAGGATTCCTACGCGCGGGCGCCGAAGGCGGGTTAATCTTGAAAGCCGCGTGCCTGCTCCCAGTCGCGGTCTGTTAAGCGATGCCCGTAAAGCTCAGGGCAGCAAGAACGATACCCCTGAGCCGAGCCGACGTCTTGGCAGGAAGGCCAGGCAAACCTTTGAACACAAAATTCAGCGTGCTGAACGTACCTATATGCAGAATACCAACCCGAAGATCAGGCACATTATCCAGAGTATGGAGGACGAGGCAATTCAGGCCCAATCGGAGTCGGAAATGGAAGATTGGGAGCTGCTAGTTCATGACCCAGGCAACACAAGAGGAAGGATGTCTCTGTTCAAACAGTCCCTTCATATGTACTGGGTGATGAAAAGGCTGCTGGCCAAAGCTTTAGAGCAGATGGCATTTGAAATGGCGGAGATGACTCAGGGTGTTCCGAACTTACAGCGCAAACTTCGGATCCTGCAAATCTCTATGGAGATGCAAGGGAAGCAGCTTGAAGAGATTCAGCAGATGCTCAAGGCCAGCCAGCAGAGGAGCTCCAAGGAGGACTCTCCAATCTTGGCGAATGCTGTTGAGTAGCTCTGGTTCTTGCCTTCTTTATGTCGATTTTGCAGTATTTAGATACTTTAGGCAGCTTTCCTCTTTTGTCAATGGACAGATTATACATGTATATCTCTAGAATTAGACCTGGGAAAGACTGTAATGTCTATTTAGCTAGGAAAAAGAGACTTCGTGACTTCTTTTACTGGTATGGTGTTAAAAACTTCAGGTGGCTCCTATGCCCGGTTTCCCCTGGTGGGCGGGTAGCAGGTCCACGAATTTTGATGTACCTTTTCTGATATATTAATAGAAAAAGAGAAGCACCACCTTTGCCTACAAAAAAATATATATATATTTTTATATTTAAAATATTTTATTCAATTTATTTATTTTATTGGAAATTTTTTAATAGTTAAAAAATATTTAATAATAAATAATAATATTAATTAATTAAAAAAACTTTATTTAAAAATATATTATATTATTATTTATTATTGATGGTATGTTTTATAAGATATAGATCTAATTTAATATTATTATAAGTCTATTTAATAAATAAATTTAAACTATATTTTTATAGGGATGCATATTAGACAAACTTGTCATAAGTCTATATTAAAAATATAGTTTATATATAGTATTTGTATAGTTTTAAAATCAAATTATTTATTATGATAATGAATGAAATAGATAAAGTTGGTTAATTTTTAAATATGTAATTATTTAATATCATTTAGATGATGTGTTTGTGTTGAAATGAGGTTTTTAGAATTTTAATTTAATTATCAATAATTATTAAGTGAATGGTAGAAATGTAATATTTATTCTTTCAGCTACACCATTCTTTTGGGGATTATAAGGCACAGTTATTTGATGTTTTATCCCATGTTGGCGAAGATAGTTTTCAAATTCATTTGATGTGTACTCTTTTCCATTATCAGTGCGAATAGACCCAATATGAGATTGTGCATCATTTTCAATCCATTTATGAAAATTCTTGAATGTTTGAAAAGCATCAGATTTGTTCTTCAAGAAATAAACCCAACACATTTTGGTGTAGTCATCAATAAATGTCATGATATATTGATTTCCATTTGCAGAAGGAATAGGCATTGGACCACATAAATCTGAATGAATGAGTTCAAGTTTTCTATGTGCTCTTGAATGTGAATCATGAAAAGACTATTTGCTATGCTTTCCTAGAATGCAAGCATCACATTGCTTAAGTTTCTAGGAATTTTAGGCAAACCAGCAACACCATTTTTCTTCAATAAGCAGAGACTGTCATAGTTCAAATGTCCAAATCTAGCATGCCATAATAAACTTGATGGAAGTGTACCTTCTTCATGATGAGAATTGTATGAGAATGTTGTGCATGAGTAGATGTTCCTTGCAGCTTGAGAAGCCTTTCTTCTTCTATTCCCCTCATGACAAGTGAGTGGTCAGATGCTTTTCTTACCTCAAGCTTGCCATCAAACATATGAATGGAGTGACCTTGCTGACAGATGTGGTCCAAGGACAACAAGTTTCTCTTGAACTGTGGGAGATATAGAACATGATGCAGAAGAAAGTATGGAAGACTAGGCAGTTTAAGCCTAATTGTGCCAAGCCCTAATGGCTTGATTTTTGATTGGTCTGCAAATTATATTGCTCCATCAACATTGTCAGTGAAATATTCAAAAAAATCTTTTCTATGAGTCATGTGGCAGGTTGCTCCTAAATCAAGCAACCAATCATTTTTACAAAGAGCAAGTGAAGTATTAAATAAATCTTCATTTACTCCAATGTTACATTGTGCCACAACATAGTGAGCAGATTCAAGTGCTTTACCTTTGTCTGTATCATCATATTTATCTTTCTGTTGGTTTCTTTTCTGCTCAATTTTGTCCCATGGTAGCTTGCATGTAGAGGCATCATGTGATCCATTTCTTTTGTAGTGAATGCAGTGCAAATCTTCCTTTTCTCCTTGAGAATGTCTACCCCCCTACCTCTGAAATATATTCCTCTTCCTCTTCAACCACCTCTTCCTCTTGAAGAATCTTGAGTAGGATGTTTTTCTTTATGAGCAAGGCACATAGCCTCTTCAGAAGATTCTGGGGTTGTCTTCTTTCCAAAAGCTTTCTCTCTTTCAGCAAACTTTTTCACAAGAGAGTCAAAGGTGATATCTTTGAGATTTCCATTTGCTTGCAATGACTCAAGATAATTGGAGTAAGTAGGATAAAGTACCTTAAGAAAAGAGATAAGAGGAATATCCAATTCAACCTTAGTGGATTTGATATCATGCATTATAGACTTTACTTCAGATGCAAGAGCAAGAGGATCATTATTTTGCAGTTCAAGAGTGAAGAGTTTAATCATGAGTTGAACAAATTCAAATGCAGAATGTGAGTCATAGAGTTCTTTCAACTTTTGTAAGGCTTCAAAGGCGGTTGAATATGATGAAATATGGCGACTCACCTCTTCATTTATAGATGCTATGATTAATGCATAAGCTTTGTTATTCTTGTTTTCCCAAATGACAAGCTCTTTGTCTCAGGTAGGTCGTACTGGTTCATTGTCTTTGTCTCTGACACACACTAATTTCCACAACTCATTGAAAATGAGGGTGTGTTTTATCATACAGGACCATTCAGGATAGTTCTCCTTGCCAGTGAGAACTATTCCCACCATGGATATGATTGAATGCATTTTGTAAAAACTTTTGCTGATAGAAAAATACTTCTGCCAATATACAGTAAAATTGTACTTCTGATGGTAATTTTTTTTATTTTTATTTTTAAATTACAACTTAAAAAATTTTGAATCCTAGTGCAGATTGTTAAACAATAATGCAAAGCCAATCAACGCTCTGTTTTACATTCATCAGTGTCAAAACTCTGTTCTAAATCTCTATCCCACACCCTATTCTACACTGTATAAGAAGTAAGAAAATGCCAATTTTTTTTATCTGCTTACCCAGTATGGGCACTAACATTTCATCCTATAGCAGTCGCTGCTACAAAAACTACACTAACAAGCCAATGTAAATCAACTACATCGTGTTTATCTTTCACTCTAGAAAAAATATATTAGCGCACGCATTTATTATCGTACCTAACACATGTTTCATTTAGTTTGCAGCAGATTCTACATTTTATAAAGACCTTCCTCCTCCCAACGGACTGATTACTTTATCTGGCTTTGAATAAAGTGTTTAAAGTCCCAAAACGGCCTGTGTACAATGCTTATATATGGAGCAGACCAATGTTAAAAAAATACCATGTCAACAGCGTATATATGGAGCAGACTAGCGTTAAAAAAATACCATGTCAACAGCGTATATATGGAGCAAACCAGCATTAAAAAAATACTATGTCAACAGTGTATATATGGAGCAGACTAGCGTTAAAAAAATACCAAAAATGGAACCCTTTCCGGGCCAACTGATCTCAGTGTGCTTCCGCTGCATAAACTTCGAAACTTATGCAGTGTGACTTGATTCCTTCGGCAACGGACCAGACTTATGGAGGAGAGTTACAGTGGCATCCACTATGGTGGCAACATGATAGTTTTGTAAACTATGACTGAGAATAGTTAGAACCTTGGCTACAAACGGACAACGAAAATATATGGACAGTGAAAATGCTAGGCACTGAATTATATGGACAGCGTATTATAAAAAAACGTATAGACACTGAATTATATGGGCATCTTATTGTATGGAGGAGGAGTGCTCTATATGGAGAGTAAAGGAGCAGACCAAGGAGTTACAAAGGACATAAGAGCTAAAAAAAGGAGCTAGCTCTGATACCATGTCAGACCAGGAGTAACTCCTCAAGGCAAAATATGATTCGTATATCATATTCCATCAGGTAGGTCTTCATTATATACATGAGGGAGAGACTGTTCATTTCATCTCCTAACGACTGTTCATATTACTTATTTATCTATTTACATATATTCACCCAATCATGAGGATTAGGTGTCAACACTTTTGTATAGTTAGTCCGAAAAATATTTGTATGACAGAAAATGGTTTTTACTATGGATTCTCTCGTAACCAAGTCTAAAGATATATACCACAAATTTCTTAAATCCAGAATCATTTCCCTATACAGAGGGGATACATGGAGTGAAATCATTTTACTTGAAAAATGTAGAGTGAAGATAGCAATAAGAGCTGCAGACCCCTCATATTCCCTCAATTAAGCTCTTCTACTATCAACATTCAAGAAAGTCCTGATGATGGATCCCAGTTGGGATTTGAAACGTTGACCGAAAATGGTTTTTACAGTGGATTCTTCAATAACCAAGTCTAAAGATATACACCACAGATGTCTTAAATCCATAATAGTTTCCCTATACGAAGGGGATACATGGAGTTGAATCATGTTTTACTAAAAAAATGTAGAGTGAAGATAGCAAGAAGATCTGTAGACCCCTCATAATCCCTCAATTAAGCTTTTCTACTATCAACATTCAAGAAAGTCCTGATGATGGATCCCAGTTGGGATTTGAAACGTTGACGAAAAATGGTTTTTACCATGGATTCTCGAGTGACCAAGTCTAAAGATATATACCACAGATGTCTTAAATCTAGAATAGTTTCCCTATACGGAGGGGATACATGGAGTGAAATAATTTTACTCAAAAAATGTAGAGTGGATATAGCAAGAAGAGCTATAGACCCCTCATAATCCCTCAATTAAGCTCTTCTACTATCAGCATTTAAGAAAGTCCTAATGATGGATCCGAGTTGGGATTTGAAACTTTGACAGAAAATGGTTTTTACTGTGGATTCTCCGATAACCAATTTTGAAGATATATATCACAAATGTCTTAAATCCATAATCGTTTCCCTATATGGAGGGGATACATCGAGTGAAATCATTTTACTCAAAAAATGTAGAGTGAAGATAGAAAGAAGAGCTCTAGACCCCTCATAATCCCTCAATTAAGCTCTTCTATTATCAACATTCAAGAAAGTCCTGATGATGAATCCCAATTGGGATTTGAAACGTTGACGGAAAATGGTTTTTACTGTGGATTCTCCTGTAACCAAGTCTAAATATATATACCACAGATGTCTTAAATCCAGAATGATTATCATATTTTAGCAAATGAAAAATAAGTGCAAATAAAAATTCAAGCCCCAATTCGCCTAGTTTGGAGTTTGAATTCACTTCAATCATCTCAATTTCATGTTATATTTGCTTCCAATTTCCCCGATTTCCAGGAATGGAACTGGTTAGGGGCTATTTATCCCTCTACCATTCCTAGAAATTGAGGGTAGGGTTTAATTTGCCCTAGATTTTAGGGGTTTTCTTTTTTATTCACTTGTATAAATTTGTGTCTACATACTACAATCCTCCTCATTGTTGAGTTATGGGTGTGTAGGGGTCCCTTTTCTCACTAATTGTTTGTCCTAGAGCTACTCCTGCATGTGTGATATTCTTGTTCTATGTATATTCTATGTAATTCAAACCCAAGTTAGCAATGTGAAGGATACATAAGGTTGGTGAGCCACAAAAATACTAAAAACCTTTACAATTTATTGGTCATCTATGAATTTCATTATACCTTTCAATTTAACTATACACATTATGGTTGTTGAGCAGATCATCTATTGGGTGGATATCAAGGCATGCACATCTCTGATTCAGCAACCACTTCACTCTGGATCTCTGCTAACTAGCAACTGTATGTATTGCAAATTTTTTTCTTTGACTAATATGGGTTTGTATGATTGGGACTCTGCATTTTCTTCCAAGGTAGTTTGTTAATACATACGCCATAGAGGATCAAAATATTTGTATGCTAAAAAGTTCAAGGTGCGGGAAGCTAGGGTTCCACAGTATCAATTTGTATGTAGCGTATCCACCACAAATCACAGACCCTCTAGTGTATAATGGAAAAGATATGACCTTCGATCTAAGTAACAGGTTCATTCCACCTTAGTATATTTATGATTGGATGTACCACAACGCTCAAACAAATTCAAATTCAAAGTAGGGGAATTTCAACATAAACTGATATCCCCAAGAGAGTATGGATGTGCTTGCATATAATTGCAAAAACATGATTTCTTGGCTTTAAATTTTACAAAAACGCTTTTCATCTTTGTTGATTTGATGACCTTGGATGATGATTCCTTTCGAGAAAAAATGGAATGCAAATTTCTCATATACAACTCAGTCAATGGATAAATCTATGATCCTGAATTCAATTCAAGTGTGTAGAAAGTCAATTGGATGTGTATTTTGTGATTTTCATGAAGGCCCCAAAACTCATTTATAGCATAATGGCTATGTCAACTTGTTTCATTTATGTTTTGACACTCACAATTATGAGTTGTTTGTAATAAATGGGCTCAAATAATTTTTCCAAAATATGGTATGAATGGCCAAAGATATAGATATAATTTACTATTATATAAGTTTGTTTGAATAAATAAATTTAAATTATATTTTATAGCAATGCATCTTATACAAAATTGTCATATGTATAATTTAATGTTAATTTAGATATTTTTAAGATAATTTATAACATGTATTGTATTTGTCATAGTTTTTAAATCAAATTATTTATTATGATAATGTCATAGTTTTAAAATCAAATTAATATGATAATTAATGAAATTGATACGAATTGCACTGGATTTCCAGGGTGGCAAGGGCGACTCTAAGACATGAAACACAAGGTCTTGTGGTTGTTGATTTGTGTCACTATTTTCATCATTCCTCTTGCAATTTTTAATGACATATCTCAGTATACCCAAAGAAACAATGAGGATCATGTGATGAGCCTCAAAATTAACATCAGGGCCCTTCAACAACACATAGCTCCCACTGCCCTCCACCTCACTTCTCCAGGTTATACTCTCAATCTTAGCATTGTACATTATACTCTCATCAGGTAGTCTATTCACAAGCTTCTACACAACAGTGGAATATCCCTTAGTGATGGGTAAATGCATGTCAGGAAACTCCCAATACTCACCATAAGAGTCCAAGTTCACATTATCCAAATTGTCTGCAATAGTGATGGTCCTATCCATGTGACTACGGCTATGAAACACAACCTCCTGTAATGACCTCAGATCCCAATTGTGTATTTCCTCCTATCTTGATTATGCCAAACAACATATGGGGATGTAGACAAGACTTTGCTATTATGAGCATTGCTTGCTAAATATTCCTCTAACCCTGCTCTTAGATAAGTCCCTAAGACCCTAGTTAAGGCCCCATGCATGGGCTCCTCCCCAACATGACCATATGGTAAAATCATATCATTGCTCTTGATCCAAGAGAATATTGGTGGCCACCTGCCTATTCCACTTTGACTCCCACCGTTGTTTCTTTCAATTTTTCAGTTTCCTTAATTCTAGCACAATTTACTATTTTGGAATTTTTTGGGGTCGTGACCTTCGAGAGCTAATATTTGTTATAAGTAGTTGTATAACTTAAATATATATTTCTAAGGAGATATTGTGTGCGTCAATGGAGATCATATGCCAAAGTTATGAACCTGAGAAGTTGATGTACCAACTTTCCCCAATGGAGCCCATAGTTGGGTGTTTCATCTCCTAGGCTTATGTTTTTTTATGTTTAGGGTTTTCCATTGTTTCTCAACAATAAATAGGCCTTGAAGCCTCATTGTAACATAGTTTAGAGGAATGTAACTGCCACATCTCTTATCAGAGATAAGCTACCATCACTTGAGCTAGTTTATTTCCATTATGTAGGTAAACATATTTCTATGTTTATGGTTATATCTATAATTTGTTGTGTTCCTGTTTAAATGTAGATTAGTTGTTCCTCTGATATTACGCCTTAGCCAATAAATCTTTGTACAGTGTCAACATTGGATCTACCAAAGATGGAGGAACCATTGTTCCTCCTTATACCAAAATAGGTGAAGGGTGCATGAAATCATCCATTAAATCCCATGGCTTCTCCCTCTCCTCCATGGTGCCAATCTACTTGGTGATGCATATACATGGTTCCCTTCAATCCCATGAATCCATGTTGCCCCATTTTCTACTCTTTCGCCATGAAATTCAGTGTTGCAAATCCTTCCTTCGACTTGATCGTCGGCCTTCAAGACCACAACATCCAACTGGTTTGATGCATGAGCCTCCATGAAATTATTTGCAGTAGAGAAGTCTGCCATTCTTGCTCCAAATACGGTGATACGTGACTTTTTGGCTATCTTCATGACATTTTTTGATGCACATAACTGGTAATTTTCAATTTTCTCTCGAATGGTGATTTTATTTTATTTATAAACCCAAATGAGTTTTCTGATGGTCCTAACTGGTATTTTCAGTTCCTAGGTGTACCCATCTAATCTTCGAACTATTGAACACAAATTAAAAAATTAAATCTCTAGTAAATTTCAAAGAATAGGTTCACTGTGTGCACTATATGGATGTGGAGCTCAGGTCAGATACCCTCTAGATTGAGAGGAAGGCGAAATTGAAATCGATGCTAGCCCACCGGACTTCAAAGTTCCTAGCAACAATATAAAGCAATACACAGATCAAAACACCCAGGAATCTTCATTGTTTCTTCCACCACTTTCGCAGGCCATTGCCTTCACCTCTCTCTACCACAATTCTTGACTTATGTCTCAACGCCAAGCTAGTCACTTACAAATAAAAGATACAATACATGCAACATGAGGGGAGGGTGACGAACCCTAAGCAATGGATCCTAAACCCTCCATATGACCTCAATTAATAGCATATGCCAACTAGAACACTGCATGATGTTTGATGAAGGGTGTTGAATATTTTTTTTTGCCAATCTATGATATGGTGGCATTCAAAATATAATTTGTATTCTTATTTCCATTTGTATTCCCTATTATTAGTGATTATCTTACTTAGGAATTATATATATTTTTCATAAAGCAAAACAATGATTTTTTTTAAAATACTAATAAAGATTTATATGATAATTATATATTTGTAGAATTGAGGCTTCTGTTATCCATCACAGTTATAAGAAGAGTTCCATTTTAGCTTCTAGTAATTTATCGTTCTAATAAATGGTTATTCTAACTTACCATTGTATATTTATATAAAAATGGTTATTCTAACTTACCATTGTATATTTATATAAAAAAGTATGGTCTTCTATCTGACTAATTTCACATTAATTTACAATTTTTAAGTATTAAAAGACACCGTTATAACTAACCTTTAACCTAAACTCCTTCTAAAATTATTTCATTTGGGTCACGATGATAACTACCTTCCTTGAAATTATCAGGATGACTTTTTGACTCTGGCCCAAGGTCAAAATTAGCTGGAGGTCCAGATAGCTAGTGGAGGTTGTGCTCTAACTATTTAACATGCAAAGCTAGATCTGTTTCTTCAACTTGTCCTAACGATGAGCTACATTGGTTGGTTGGAAATGCTTCGACCAAGATCTTTCTTTATGTAATTTAAGCGGAAACTCTTCTTATAAATTATATATTTGATTTATTTCAATCATATTAATAAAATTTACATTTTTTATATAATTATAATTTGAAAAATATAAATAATGATTACACATCAAAATAAAGAACATACAATTAAAAACAATATTTTATAGTATTTCATAAACTCTCAAATGCATATGTGATATATTTTATTTAAAGCAATGATAATCGATTCTCAAGGAAAAAGACAATATATGCATATGAAATTTTAAGATTCAACCCATAAGAAAATTTTAAGATTCCATCCACTAGATCATGAGATCATAAGAATTTGTATTTTTATTTGTAAAAATAGATAATATACACTATTTCATTTAGCTATTTTTACTTCAAAATATTATGGTGACTTTTTCACATTACAATTAACTTATCCGTATTTTTGTAGATAAAAAAATTTTAAGATTCCATCCACTAGATCATGAGATCATAAGAATTTGTATTTTTATTTGTAAAAATAGATAATATACACTATTTCATTTAGCTATTTTTACTTCAAAATATTATGGTGACTTTTTCACATTACAATTAACTTATCCGTATTTTTGTAGATAAAAATAAATAAGTTTTTGACAAATACATAATTACTTTAAAAAGTCATTATTTCATGAAAAAATGATAAATTATTATGTTCTTCACAGTGGAACTCTCTACTCATTTTTAATGGATTTTTTTAATTTTATTAGATTTTCAAATCTTTTTAAAATTTTATAGATACAATTAAAAAAGTAAAAATGAATAATAACTCATGTTTAAGATTACCCCATATATCTATATATATAATTGAACTTTCTATTAATTTTTAATTGATTTTTAAAAATTTATTAGATTTTCAAATTTTTGTTTAAATATTTTTTTAATT
>APFE031746464.1:2795-17776 GCA_000404065.3 Pinus taeda | reverse complement strand
TGGTTTTTCGGTCCATGGTATTGGATGCTTCGGCATGTATAAATATGTATTGTAACATTGAAAGGAACATAATGAAAAAATTCAAGCTGGTAGTCTCGGTTTTGAGATCCAGTGGGAAATCTCTGTGTATATGTGTTTTATGTGTTATGCTCTCGCATTTTTATTTTTCCTGTGATTTAGAATTCGTATGCATGTAATTTCTGTACGGGGTTAAAACCTACAGTGCAGGAATTGTTCTTGTGAGAACAAGCTTTGTATTATCACTCAAATTTCTGATTAATGCAATAGATAGTTGGGGTTTTGAGAAGTGGCTTTACCTAGAGAAATAATTGTGTTATGTGTCTTCTTTTATCTTCCTCTTGTTGATTATTGTTTTCATCGATCTATTGGTTTGCACTGTTTAAAGAGTAGAGTGGATTCTTGTCTTTTGTTTTAGTACATTACATGACCTGTGAATCTATAGGAAAATCTACAGAAGTGGTGTTTCGCTCCAATAATTTCTAGGTACACACCGAAAATATGGACACAATATCCATTCACAGTAATGATTAGTAATTCATGCAAATCTAGGCATGCAATTTTTGTAAGTGTGACTTCCATGGTAATTATGGTAAGTTGTTTTACTCTTTAATATATGACTAATTTATGAAAGTGTGATAATAATACTATTCATCGTACTCACTGTCTTTCATACCCTCCCCCCACCACCATATCTAATCATCGTGTGTCATACGTGCGATCCATCCATGCATTAGTATGATTTGAAACTGGTCTCATATGTGTAATATCTATCATAAATCGTGATAATAGAAATCATATTGTTTTTTCCACCACTCACCACCTTTTTCACCTAGCCTTTCACTGAAACTAGAAATTGAGATTTCGTTGCTCTCCCAACATTAGAGGCAGTATGTCGAAACCTCTAGTGCCACACTTAGAGAAAAGTAGTGTTGAATTATTGAATGAGTATCCGTAGGGATGTAAATATTTCAAGGAGGTGGGTTGGTTTCCATTATGTGAAAATTTCCAAGGTCACAATTTTAAGATCATTAGGGCCTTCATAGAAAATTTCATTGGGACTATGGTCCACTTTAGTTAGTTGGAAATATTTATTTTTGAAGATTCAATTGCATAGTTCACACACCTCCCTCAAACTGGGGAATGTTGGTATAATAACACCTTAAGGGAATTTTACTGTAACCAATTCTTAGTACCTGAACAAGAGAAATTGAATTGGAGAAGGGGAATTCCTCATGCATGGGTGAAAGAATAATGACATGAGGATTTGTACTTAGTCTAAATATGCATTACATGTGGGGGAAGGCATGGCATAACCTTCATGTATCATTTGAGGTTCTTTTTATGTTTCAAGGATAAGCACAAAATTAATATTTTATTTTATTTGTTGAGTAGTTTATCCAAAATGGCTTAAAAAAGTCTAGGCTCACCTTGAACATGCAAAAACTAGCATGTTTCATCAAAGTCTTATTAAGATTTTAGTGGAAGCTGAGTTGAGAAAACATGGCAAGACATGGAATTATTTTCTTTTCTCGGGAGGGTTTGGCTAGACAACTCTCTTGTCCCATCAAAAAAAGGGGAAAATTTATGGCTTTAAAAGGAAGAGGAGAATTGTAGAAGCTAAATGTTCCTACAAAGATTTGATTTTGGAGGAAAACGAGTAGGGGTTTTGGTGAGTCTGAACAAATCCATTTTTCTTAGAAATTTAAATTTTCATTGAGCGAGGAAGAAACCCTAGTTGGTCAGGAAAAGGAACCCTCGACTGAGAAGGAAAATATTGCAGTCAGTTAAAGGAAGGAGACGAAGACATAGGTTGGTAAAAAGGAGAACCCCTTGCTTGTGAAGAAAGAAATTTCGGCAGAGGCAGAGAAAAATCCCCAGAAAAAGGACCATTGGAAGAAGAATAAGAATATGGTATATGCATCAAAGAAAAAGAAGATTCAAGGAGAAGAGAAGAAGGTTGGATCTGATGAAGATTTAGATGAAGTGGTGGTGATATAAAGTTTTCATCATCGATCACATCTTGTTCATTGGATCATCAAAGTGTAAGCTTTGAGGGATCATCTGGACTTGCAACCACTCACTTGAGTATTACTGTAGGACCAGATTTAGTCAATGAACATTTGGAGACTGTGGTCGAACTAGAAATAGCTCTGTTGAGCTTATCTGTGGGGTAAGGTCTAGCATAAAGCGTGGTGTCTTGTGTATGTAAGGCTATGAATTATAATTTTTTCAATTTTCTCATTGAATTCAGAGGATCAAGAAGCTAAAACCTTGGTTATTGAATCCGAGTCTATAAAAATTTTTGAACAAAAGGAGGAGAATGACCTTGTAATAGACATTCTTAGATGTAACATTATTGATAATGTTCAAGTGTTTGATAATCTGAAGTCAAAACAACTGAGGAAACCTAGGCACCAAGTGTTCTTGATATCAAATAAATGGAGAAAATATAGTGTTAAAAATGCTGGAATTGATGTGAAAATTGTTGATAACTTTGAAGATAATAAAACTAATGGGATGGAAGCAGTAGCGTAAGAGTTGGATGCTTTTAGGAAAGAGGTTGAAACACTACTTGGGGAGCCATTGGAGTTGTGTGTACCATCGTAGCTCAATCAAATAGAACATGTGAAGGAAAGATGGTCATTAATTATTTCTTAGGATAAAACAATAAAAGATTCCAGAGGTGTCTAAAGGAGTAAAGGAATTACAAGAAGCACAACAAGCTCATGAACCTAAGGGATTGGTAATGACTAAGGAGAAAACATATAAGCCAATTTCTAGTAAATGATCCAAAACAAAGAAGCTTCAGAACAGGGTCAAAAGGTTTAAAATCAATGTGTTCAACTAAAATTAAAAAACCAAGTTTTGACAAAGGATAATGAGCGCTTGCAGAAACTTCGAGATTGATTGGTTGTCTAGAATTAGATTTTGGTTAAGAAAGATGAATCTTAGTAGGCTAAGTTGGAATGCCTGATGGAGCACTATAAATGAATGAAGCTTAAGTATTCACAGGAAAAACAAGAGGGGAGTTAGGAAAAAATTGATATTTTGGTTCAAGCTACAAAAGGAGCGGAGTGCGAGGACATGCAACAATATAGGAATGGGGGAGATCACGAGTCTCAAATTCTTCTTATCCAGAGTACCTCTGAAACACCCTCTAAGACTGGTTTACCTCCATTTTATCTTTCATTTCCCTATACATTTATTGTTTTGCTATAATTCTTATGCTTTTAATGAAACTCGAGTGCTTAGGTAATTATATATTAGTATTACACATTTCTTCACTAATTTGGTCTATATCCTAGGTGTAATCGACTACCTAGTTACTTTGGGACATTGTAGTTCCTTTATCCAAGTTACAGGAAGGATGATCACTAGTTACTGGAATGCAATGACCTTTTACATCAAGCTCTAGTTACCGGAAGCAGTCGACAATGAAGTTACCCGAAGCAGAAATGCTCAGACAGTCAGAGTTCAACCTAGACATTCATGCTCGCAGTCTGTCTAGCTAAATGCAATATTGATTTTTATTGTCCAATAATTTTTTAAGTATCATATGATCTTCTTATTTGAGAATATAATGTTATATATATCTTGTTAGTTGGAGGATTGTGTCCTTTTGTTATGATTTTGTAATATTTGGGTGCACAGTTACAACTGTTTATTTATGTCTTTCAGCCTGAACTTTAACTCTTTTGAACTATTTATATTTTTGCAACTAGACGAACAAGGTTAGTCATGATAATAACTGTGAATTGATGTTGTGGCTACTTTCTCTTGTTCCAGACCTCTATATTGTTGTGGGTTTCTATCGTCGTGTAGAGTTCATTTACATCTGCAATGCTCCTGGTCAAGAAAGCCCCCTTGAGCTAGGATGCACTTACAGTTTCGTAGTTGTTTGAATGTGTGAATAAGTATCTATTTTCAGTGTGATATATTTAAGTTCTTAATTGAATTATTCTCTTTAGGAGAAAATACTTGTGTTGTTTATGAGTAATTTTATTGTTGTGAATTGAATTATGTTATTGAATGAAATAAGGGCCCTTGTGTGGAAGAATCATGACCCAAGAATCCAATGGAGGTTGTGAGCACAACTCTAGGACTCAGATTGAGATTCCTCAAGTGACTGGATTGTTTTATAGCTAACATAGTGTGATTTTCTATGCCTATGAGTTTATCATTTCAATTACTCAATTTTGCATAACCCTTTGCTGCTCATGAATTGAATGAATTTTGAATGTCAAACTTTAATTCTTTAACGAGACATGTGAGGGTAAATTTGAGTTTTGTTACAATATATTAATGTTAACTTTGATCAAGTGTTGACCAATTAAATCTATTTCTGCATATATTTTTTGAGTACCTCATCAGTTTATGATTCCCTGGTTGACAATTTAATGTACATCAATTTAAGCAATTATATTTCCCATCATCCAGGTGGCATGATTTTCCTTGAATAACAATGATGAATCAACTTACATTCATAGATAATAGCCAGTGATGGTTATCCCCATTTCTTGTTTGACAACCAAGTTATGATAGATTTTCCCATTGTATAATATATTATTATATTTTATATTTATATTATATCTATATTATATATATATATATATAATATTATATATTATATTATATTATATATTTATAATTATATATATTATATATTATATATATTTATTTGTTATTTATATATATATTTATTATTATATATATATAATATTAGAGAGAGAGAGAGAGAGAGAGAGAGAGAGAGAGAGCTTTAATCTCATGAATATATGTTTTATACTATGTTTATACTATAAGGAGAACATGTATAATAATATCAAGAAAACATTTTAATGTGGACAATGTGGTTACAAATAAAATATTTTAATGGCCACGTTAAAATTAATATTTCAATATCAAATAATGTGATTACAAAAATTTCTTATGGTTAAAACATGTTATTACTATGTTGCTTAAGATGAAGGAAATGGGTAATTTCTTCCATGTTTAACATGGAGTTGACTCATGGAATATATATCCATGTTAACCCTATATTTATCAAGTACTAAGATGGATAAAATATTTTGAGATGCAAATTTTTTTTTTAAATTTTGTATTCTAAAAGAAATTTGCATCTAAGAAAATTTTATCCTTTTCAATACTTGATAGATACAAAGATAACATGCTATAAAAAAAATAGATAACAAACATTTTTTATTTTTATTTATTTTTCTTTTTAACCACAACATCGCTTTTTTTTTAGCAAAGGAACTACTTTATATTAATAAAAATATTGGACATAAGATACAAAGAAAAAAGCATTTTAAATCTTGGCACCTTTTCAGTGAGCTCAGAAACTATGGAATGGAATGATGGTTGGTTGCTATCCTTGTCAATGTACCTTTGGATGGGAGAGCCAATAGACCCTTCAATTGGAGAGCCCCATCCATATCTAGATAGGATAATCGAGGGAGATGGAGAGCTAGGTTGGCAGGATAGTTTCTAGTTTGTGTTCCTTTTAGAGGAGATGGAGGACACAAATAAGTAGGCTTTAGAGGGAAATATATGTTAAGATTTTTGGAAAGGTTGCGGAGCAAAGTGAACATATAGTTGATGTGAGCTTTAACCTTTGCAATTTTCCTCTTGGTTCCAATTCTCATGCATTCTTGGTTCCATAGTTGGTGGGCCAAAATATTTATGATCTCCCAGAGCTCATCTCCAAGTATTGAGTGTTCCTCCACCTCCATGGTCGCAACACCTCTCTAATGTGCTTCGATATATCCAGATCAAAAAGTTCCAGACAATCTCCTAGGTAAGGATCATTGGGAGGATGCCCCCATACATGCCCTCTTTTGCCATGGCATGTGCAACCTCTTTCTCTTACCATGGTGCTTGTATGAAGGTCAGTGAAAGTTTCCAAGGGAACTAGGAAAACAATGGCGATGGGAGCTCGAAGAAGTTGATTGCAGATTTGAGCAGGATATAAAATGGAGGGAATGACAGGAGGGATGCAATAGTTAAGAGTCATGGTGAAGAGAATTAATTGTGACATGGTGGCTGACAGGAGAGAATTCATCAGGTGGGAGTGAATATGCTCAAAGGATATATTTTAATTACCCACTAGCCGAGCATATGGATATCAATAATGATGTCAAGCCGCTAGATGGAGGTGGTCGTTATGCGAAGTGTTGATGGTGTCCGATTCAAATTGAATGGGGAATGTTTAGTGATGAAACACCCAATTTTGGGTGATGAAGATCTTGAGAAGCAATGCGCTTGCAATGGGATTACCAAGAAACAATGGTAGGGGAAGATATGGTCCAATCCTCACATTTCACTTTCTCTTCCACTCCTTTGTTTGTTAGAAAATCTTCCAAAGAGTTATATTTTCACCTAGTGTGGGAGAAGATGATGGCATCTTGTTGGGAGAGGAGTGATGCTAATTGTTGCGTGTTGTGGTATAATCTCCAACTCATGCAGAATTTGGGTGTAAGAGTACCATTAAGAAGCCAATTTGATGCTAGAATGATCATTCTCGAATCCCCTTCAATTATTAGAGGGAATAGATGGTTTCACTTTTCTATGCAAAGACCTTGGATCAGTTCCTTCAACCCAACTATGTTGTTGCTATATTGACCAATATGACCCATGTATATTCTAAGAATCTCCCCATTATGATTGCGAATGGCTCCTCCAATTCCATCATCCCCATGGTTGCCTTTTGAAGTTCCATCAAAGTTGAGATTAAAATGATTCAGTGTAGGCTTCTAGGTATTAGGAGAGGAGACTATTGTGCTTCTTGTGGAGGGTATTTCTTGAATCCTGGGGATCTTTAGATTCCACCATGATAGGATATCACTCTTTGATGGAAGTACTTGGATATATTTATCGTGCCATTTCGAAAGGGCCATCATTTCCTCAATATGTTTATGGAAGAGTTGCCTAATGCTCTGTAGAGTTTTATGTGTATTGTTAAAGATTCTTTCGTTTTTCTCTTTAAATATTTCCCAAGTTAAAAGGCTGGGAGTGATGGACTAAAAACCATTGAGGATTGGACTTTGAAGGAATTTTTTGCCCAGGTCTTGATGGATCAAGTGATGTTTCCCACCTCTCGATTAGAGAATTAGAAACCATGTTCTAGTTTTCTCCATAAAGTATTAACCAAAGTGCAAGAGTTAAATAGGTGGTCTATTGTCTCTTGTTGATATTTTCACATGGAACACCAGGAGGGTCCTTGAAATCCCATTTTGAAACGATTTTCCAATGTGAGAGTTTTGTATTTAGTAAGCAGTCAAGTGAAGGTTTTCATTTTAGGCCAGGTGTTCATATGCCATAACTTTCTCCAAAAAGGATCACGATGACTTGAGTTAGGAGGTGATATGCCTCCTTGATCAAGAAACTTCGGAGGTTGCTATAGCCCCAACGAAGGATATATGGAACTTATTTCTTCCCTATGGATTGTTGACATAGATCTCGTTGAATGGTGGTTCTTTTTTTCTCCATATCTTCCTCCTCACAGAGTATACTTCGGTTCCAAATATGAGCTTCAGTGCCCCCTTTGTTGGTTCAATATTGATGGACTCAGATACAACCTGTGCCTTGGGAAAAGGCTTCAGTAAGGGGAGTTGAGAGGACATTAATCAAGCCTGGAAGTTGCTGCCAGGATTCACTCCAGAATATTTCAGTTCTACCATCTTAGATTTCCCATAAACTGTGCATTTGGACTATGGATTTGTTAAGACTAGTAATGTGCCAGATAAGGGATCCTAGAGGTTGAGATGAGAGACAAATGAGATCTTTCTTTGTGGTGTCCATTTCATATTTGATGTGCCATAAGTGAGCCCATGGTTCTATCTTGTATTTCATCCATCTCCACCATATCTTAGCATTGAGGACCATGTTGGTTGCTTTTGGATCCTACAATATCAGCCCCCCTTTTGACTTTGAGAGGCAGAGTGTCTCCCATTTGACAAAAGGTCATTTGTGCTTCAAGTCAACTCCTCCCCAAAAAAACATTCTTTGAATATTTTTGATACTTTTGAGGACCCATTTGGGTGCTTCCAAGATGGAAGAAAGGTAAATGGGCATGGATTATAGGATAAATTTTAGGAGAACCAGTTGACTAACAATGTTCAAAGATCTAAAGGTATAGTAGTTTAGCTTTCCTTTGAGATTATCAAGAAGGTTGTACTAGGAAGAGTACTTTATGGTTGATTGTGGGGGTGGGGGGGGGGGGGGGGGAGTGAGATATTAAAAGTGAGAGAGGCTAAGGAAGGCGTTGAAGAAGAGAGTTTGGGACTTTTCTAGGTTGAATAAGGTGTAAGAGGTAATAGAGAAAATATCTAAGATGGATTTGACTTCCTTGGCTTCAATGACAAAAGGGTGGCTCATGAGGAGTGTTTCATCCACCAATTCTAGTGAGAGAGAGTGAAGTTGCCATGAAGCGTAAGACCTTTGAGTGAGCCTTCTAAAGAGCAGTTTTGATGGTTATACGAAGCCCTTCTTCCATCAGAATGAAGATAAAGGGAGAGATAGGGTCTCTTTATCAGATGCCTCTTAAGGGTTGAAAAGTGTCAATGGGGGAGTTGTTGACAAGGATGGAGAAGAAATTTGTGGAGACCATGGACATGATCCATTGAGTCCAATGGGTGTTGAAGCAAAAATCAAGGAGAACACTTTCGATGTAGTCCCATTTGAGCTTGTCAAAGGCCTTGGACATGTCAAGCTTGATGAGCATTTCAGGTTTCTTAAGAATTTTGAGGGAGTGGATAACTTCACGTGCTAGGATTATGCCATCAAGAATTTGCCTTCCTTCCACATAGCTAGATTTCTTAGAGGATTTGAGATAGGGTAGAATGGGTTTCAAACAGTTAACAATGACTTTTGTAATGATTTTGTAAATAACGTTGCATAAAGCTATGGGAAAATATTTGCTTGTGGATGTTGCATTGTATTCCTTAGGGATCAGGGTTAGGAAGGTGGTGTTGAAGGATGGAACACTACTTTTGTTGGTCCTTGAGTCTTCAACAATTTCAAGGATTTCGCTATGAAGGAAGTGCCAACATTGTTTGAAGAAGGTGATGGTAAACTCATCGGGGATGTTTGTTGTGATATGGTCAATGACATCTGTGCGTTGAGGAAGAGGATCTTGCAAAAGATCTGAAAAATAATTTACCAATTTTTTTCAATCACTACAATAGAACAAGGAAATAACGCCTAAAATAATGTTGGAATTTAGTGTTTTTCAATTCACGAATTGGATGCCTTTCCCGACAAAAGAAATGGGTGCGACCAGGTATGGTTATCATAGTGCCATATTTTGCGTCGTAAATTTCTCCAGAAACGACATTGTTAATTGCACCAGAAAAATAATGCCATAAATAACACCATAAATAACACCCTAATAGCAACCCTGAATTTTCCTAGATTTGTGCAAGAAATAATGTCGTAAGTAGTACCAGGAATAACGTTATAAATAGTGCTTAGAATAGCTTCAGAAATAGCACCAGGACTTGCTTCCAATTTATATCCTAGTTTGGCTTCCAGTTTAATGTCCAATTTTGCTTCTCGTTTTGCCTCTAATGTGGCTTCCAATTTTGCTTCCCATTTTGCTTCTAGTGTGGCTTCCAATTTTGCTTCTAGTTTTTCTTCTAGTTTGGCTTCCAATTTTGCTTCCTGTGTGGCTTGGAAATTTTCTTCTAATGTGGCTTCCAATTTTGCTTCCAATTTTTATTTTAGTGTGGCTTCTGATTTTTCTTCCAGTTTTTCTTTTAGTATGGCTTCCAATTTTGCTTCCAGATTTTCTTCTAGTGTGGCTTCCAATTTTGCTTCTAGTTTTTCTTCTAGTGTGGCTTCCAATTTTGAGTCCAATTTTGCTTCTAGTGTGGCTTCTAATTTTGTTTCCATTGTTTCTTATTTTATTACTTTCAATCATAGGAAAAAGCGCTAGGATATACATCCAATTTGGCTTCTATTTATCTTCCATTTTTGCTTCCTATTTTGCTTCTAGTGTGGCTTCTAATTTGTCTTCCATTGTTGCTTCTTTTTTTTCTTCCAAAAACTGATTATTGTTTTGCATACAATTAAATTAATATGTTTCATTTCAATTTAACTAGCTAAATATATCATTTCTCTTAAATAAGTTATATGATTATACATCATATGAATTCATTTGAAATATTTTATAGGATAACATTTATAAAGAATTTTTAGGGAAACAAACATCGATACAAATTAAAAACATCATTACACTTATTAAATTTTCGTCAAAATAGAATCTACAACATACAGTTCATATAAAATAACAAGATAATTATCGTAACATGATCATCCTCTATAATTAAAACAAGTGAATCAAATATCTATAATTTAAGTGAATTTGACAACATTCATCGTGGGCAATAAATCAGAACCATCATATGTAATAAATATGCATCCAAATCATCAACCACTTTCAACATATAAAAATTGATGAGTAAATACTGACAATATCATCATAATATATGTCTTTGGAGACTCTCATTACAATTCAAAAATGTATGAAATTGAATCATTGCAAGGACCCAAATACAAGAGAAACTCTAGAAAGAATCCAATTGGTCATGGATAAATTTGAAATTTTGGAGTTCTATCATATCAAGAGAGAGAACAACACTTTGGCAGACGATCAAGCCAACAAAGGCATCAATTTGGTTCAAGGAGAGTTGATGGAGGAAGGAGGCATAAAAACTATATGTCACATACAATGATTTATCATAACTCGAGGATCTCAAGATGCTTAAGGGTAATTAAGGAGGATAATCTTACTGACATGTTGCATAAATTTGGTAGTCATTTCACAATACAAATTCTCATCGGTGATCGCTCCAACAGAATGAGGGGCCATTCATCTAGCATATGGCTAAACATGAGGATTTCTAAGCATGTGGCCAGGTGGGATGCCGTCAGCAGAGGATTTGATATTTCTATGGTCAACCAAGAACGTCTCAATTCGACCATCTGTGTTTATGGTTTAGACAAAGAAGAAATGAATTTTCAATTGTTAATTGGTTAAAATGCAACAAGAAAATCTTGATTTAATTTTGTCCTTAAATTAAATTAGGAATAAAATTGTAATTCCACATCACAAGACAAACTTGTACAATTTAACTAAGTTAATTTGACTTAGTTGGCTCAGTTAATTCGAGTTGAGGGTCTAATTAGAGTCATGTAGAGTGTATCCTGCATTATAGGAGCCCTCGTTGAGTTTATTTTGAGTTGTAATTAATTAATTCAGTTTAATTGAGTTAAATTCAATTAAACTAGTTCCAACTGATGGAGGAACTAGTAGGAGGTCAGACAATGGGGTGTTGCTTTTTCAACCAATTAACTGATGATTCACTCATAAATAACTCCTACATGTCAGATCTAAGAGTTACCCAGTTGAGATTGGAGTTCAAGGGAAGTGTACTATCAGTTGTATAATCATCCAAATTGTACAAGGGGTGCATGCAGACAAAGGAAGGCCTATGATGATTGCGTAATTCATATTGAGGAATTTCCCTAATTAGTAGGGGGTTACTTTCCAAGGAAACAACACAAGGAAATAGGGACTTAGGAAAGCATAAATTGGTTAAGTATTGGCCTAGGATTGTTTAGGAAGCTACGAGACAGATAGAGATAATGCAGAGGTTGCTCGGGCTTGAGAAAAGCATTATAAAATTCTCATATTTACTTACTAATGCAATATACAGATAATAGGGGTTTTAGTTGTGGATTTCACTAGGAAATCATTGTGTAATAAGTTGATTGAATTATTTCTCTTGTATGCTTCATGATTTCTTGATCAATTAATTGTTTCCATTGATAAGTATAGTAGATTCAATTCTATTGTTTTAGTAAATTACAGTTAGAAGTTTGAATCTATAAGGAATTTCTACATGGTATCATTACAGAAATCATATTAGAAGAGGAGAATACAAGTTTGTCTTTTGCAGGTGAAATCGAATTTGTAGGATCATTCTTCAGAGTCAAAAAGATTTCATTCTATGGATTGAGACTCGAATATTCCCTTAAGGGTAGTTTGAAATACATTGTTTGGAAGGACAGGATGGAGGCAGTGTTGGAAGACAACGGGCTGAAGGAATTCATAAACAAATATATTCCTAAGCCTCCAACGAAATATGCTCAAGATCCGATAGAGTGGAAGAAATGTGTTGCAAAGGCGAGAAGGATGATACTAGAAGGAGTTTGAGATCACATTGTCTCAAACCTCCATGGGAATGATACACCATATGCAATGTGTAAAGCCTTAATCGACTTGTTTTAGAACAACAATGAACACAAGAAGTTGGCTCTGAAGGAAAAGCTTCGAAATATCAAGATGGAGAAGGGTGACAAAATACCATAATACTTAAGCAAGTTCACCCAATGTCGGGATGAGATTGGGAGCATTGGTATTAGAGTTTTTGAAGATGATCTGGTTACCCTAACACTTATAGGCCTTCCCAAGAGTTGCATAGCTACCAGGATTCAATATATGGGAGGGAGAATATACCAAAGTGGTAGTGGTTGTGGTCTGACCCGATACAAGAAGAGATAAGGCGGAGCACCAGAGATGGAACCTCATCCAAGAATGGTGATGAGGAGAATTATGCCTTAGTTGGAAAAGAAAAGAAAGGGAAAGGAAATAAATTCCAACCCAAATGATATTCCAGTCAGGGCGACAAGAAGAATGACTTGTCGAAGATTAAATTTTTTCATTGTCATGAGCTGGGACACTATGCCATTTAGTGTCTGCACAAGAAGGATGGCAAGAAGCCCTTAGGAGGAGCGACAAGTGAAGCTCTTGCTTCACAAATCGAGTTGGATTTCACCCTCATTGCATGCATGGTGACATCGGTTACGTTTAGTGTGTGGTATCGAGATAATGGAGCCTCATTCCATATGATCGAAAAAGAAGAAATTTTCAGTGACTTGGTGGAAAAGGACCTCCAGATGCACATCAAAATGGGAGATGATGGAAGGTATAACACAATCGACATCAGTACTATTACTTTTCAGAGGGAGACTAGTTCTCCTCTCGCATTAAAAGATGTCATGTACGTTCCAAATGTAAAGAAGAATTTAGTTTCAATTGCTCTGTTAGAATATCGTGGCTACGATGTGATATTTAGTAAAGGAATTTTTTTCCTTCGTCACATAGCCATAGGACAAGTGAAGTAGATCAAGGTTCAGGTGAAGAACCTCTACAGATTGGATGTAGAAGATTGTGTTTCTTTGAGCACAAAAGAAAATAAGGTGCAGATCCGAGACATCGGTGAACTATGGCATAGAAGATTGGACCACTTACACCATGGAGCTTTGAAGATCATGCAACAGATTTCTACAAAATTTCCCAGGGGTGCACTTGTTGGGTTGTGTTATATTCTTTCCACAACTAACCTACGTAGTGAACTGGGAGGTTAGAGGGGGGGCGGATCCCCCCCTTCGTTGCACTGATTGCGCAGTAGGGGGGTTTGAGGGGGGTGGGTAGCCCCCATGTACAGGGTCTAGGGAAACACCACGAGAATTTTTTTTTTGGACCCTATATTAGGTTGGGCAAACATACCTATAGTTTTTGGTCCATGGTTTTGGACGTGATGGTTTTTGGTCCATGGTATTGGATGCTTTGGCATGTATAAATATGTATTATAACATTCAAAGGAAAATAATGAAAAATCAAGTTGGTAGTCCTGGTTTTGGGATCAAGGGGAAAATATCTGTGTATATGTGTTTTATGTGTTATGCTCTCGCATTGTTTATATTCTGTGTTTTTTGGAATTCGTATGCAGGTAATTTCTGTACAGGGTTAAAACCTACATTTGGTATCTGAGCTGTTTTGGCTTCAAGGGGATGCCTTTGTTGATGAGGGGTTTTCACTCAGGCCTGTGGTAGACCCTGTTTAGTGGAAGATCTGCGAGATCGATTTTGGTGGCGAAAGAAGATGGCGAGTAGTGGAAAGATAGAGATTGAGAAATTTAATGGTCAGAGTTTTGAGTTATGGAAACTCAATATGGAGGATCTGTTGGGGATAAAGATTAGTGGATCGTGGTAGATCTGGGTACTAAACCAACTGGAGTGTCTAATGAAGAATAGAAGAAGTTGGATCGGAAGGCAAAGAGCACAATACAATTGTGTGTCTTAGATTTAGTATTGTTGAATGTATCAGGGGAAGCTACGATGAAGGCTTTATGTGACAAGTTAGGGACTTTGTACCAATCTAAGTCTCTGGTGAATAAACTGTTCCTGCGGAAAAAGCTGTATAACCTGAGGATGAAAGATGGAGACTTAGTGATAGAGCATCTGAATGCGTTTAATATTGTGGTAAGTCAGTTATCATCAGTTGATATTAAAATTTCAGATGAAGATAAGTGCATCAGTTTGTTGTGTTCTCTACTAGATTTGTGGGATAGTCTGGTTATTGCAATAGGTAGCAATGCAACTGCTTTGCAGTTTGATGAAATAATCTCAGCCTTACTGACAGAGGAGATGAGACGGAAAAATATGGACAACCAGAATGGTGATGCCTTGTCTGTACGAGGACGGTCCCAGAACAGAAACAAAAATAACTCATCGAGTGGGAGATCTAAATCTAGAGGGAGATCTAAATCTCCAGGAAAATCTACAAAGGTGGTGTGTTGGAAATGCGGAAAGGAGGGGCACTTCAGAAGGGAGTGTAAATCTAAAGCTCCTGATAAAGGAAAAGGATCTGATTATGCTCCTTCTGCAGAGGCGAAAACCACCTCAGATGAAGGTGGAGATGTGTACTTGGCTTCTTCAAGTACACATGTAGATCATGAGGCATGGTTGATTGACTCAGGTGCATCCTTTTGCTTCACTCCCCATAGAGAGTGGTTCTGCGAATATGAGAAATATGATGGTGGTGATGTCTTCTTAGGAGATGATAGGAAGGCTAGAATCATTGGTCGCGGAAAGGTAAAGTTGAAGTTGCAAGG
>APFE031746462.1:8760-20560 GCA_000404065.3 Pinus taeda | reverse complement strand
AGCCCCAGAGTGTCGATCTTGCATTGATGGCGAAAAAGAACTTCTACAAAGGAAAAAGAAATCCACAATAGCAAAACGGAGGAAACTCACAGAAAAGACCAAATCTGACCCAAGGTATGAATCCGAAGAGAAACAACTCTTTAATTAAGTGTTTTTATTGCAGAAAACTGGGTCATATAGCTAGAGAGTGCAGGAAATATCATGAAAAACAACAGAAGCAAAAAAAATATGCAAGTCATCTCGCGAATGATAATCATGAGTGAAATTTCAAATTGTTCATGGCAAATCGTGATGAGAATGTTAATGCAAACATCTGATATGTAGATTCGGGAGCATCAACACATATGACAAGGAACAAGCAATGGTTTGAAGATTTTAAAGAAATCAATGACGAAGCACAAATCTACCTAGGTGATGAAAGAAGTCATCAGATCAAAAGATGTGGGAAAATTTTTGTCATTTTACCTAACGGTAATATAAGACAAATTTATAATGTTATGTATGTGCCCGGTATAACAAAGATCTTGATTTCTGTATCCATGATTATAGATCAAGATCTTAAAGTTGAATTTTTTAAATCTAACTACTATATTAAAGATCTGCTAGATGGCATGAAGACAATTGCTACAAGAATTCGAACAGGAGGTCTGTACAAATTGGATGTAAGACCAACACTAGTTCAAGCTTTAACAGCAGCGAGTTTGACTACAGAAGAGTTGTGGCATCAAAGATTTGGTCATATCAACTACAATGATTTGTTTTTATTTTAGAAAAAAGAAATGGTAAGAGATCTTCCTATATTAAAACAAGTGCATAATGATTGTGATGCGTGTACATTAGGAAAGATGCATAGAGAAGAATTCCTTGTTCGAGTAGAAAATAAACAGAGGGATATACTTGAATTAATGCATATAAACCTATGTGGACCCATGCAAACAAAATCATTATGAGGTGCACTATATTTTTTACAGTTTATTGATCACTGCACAAAGTTTTCTTGGGTATATTTCTTGAGTAAAAAGAGTCACACATTTGAATACTTTTTAAGCAGTGCAAAAACATGATCGAAAGGCAAACAGGGAAACAAATAGAAATTCTCCGACCCGATCAAGGGGGAGAATATAGGAAATATGAGCTTATCAGGTATTGTAAAGACCATGGAATATTGTAGCAGTTCACAGTACCCCATACTCCACAGCAAAATGGAGTAACTGAAAGAAAGAATAGAACACTGGTGGAATGTGCTAGGAGCATGTTGAAAGGTAAAAATCTTTCGAATGATTTTTGGGTTGAAGCATTGAATATTGCAATTTATTTGAAAAATAAGAGTCCTACAAAGAGTCTTGAGTTTAAAACTCCTTATGGAGCATCATATGGATTTAACCCTGCAGTAAAATACTTAAGAGTATTTTGATCTAAAGCATTTGCCCATATTCCAAAGGAAGATAGAAGAAAACTAGATTCGAAGGCCATCATATGTACTTTTATAGGGTATTGTTCACAACATAAACCCTATAGATTATTTAATCCCTCTACTCACAAAATTTTTGTTAGTAGAGATGTCATATTCCATGAGCAAGATCATGAAGAATATGATAAGCACAATGAGGAATGGAATATTCCATACTTGGTGGAAGGAGAAGCAGAAAACAATCAAGATTAGCAACAAACAAAGGCAGAAGATGAACAACAGATACAACAGCACCAACAACAACATGAAGAAAAAGAGAATGATGATCAGACAAGGTTTGAGGCTACCCCGCCACTCAGGAGATCAGGTAGGAAAGCTTAATTGCCTACAAGATATAGAGAAAATGCTTTTATAACTAGTATGATGAATGTGGTTGAACCTTCTAGTTATAAAGAAGCAAATGAATGTAGAGAATGGAAAATAGCCATGGAACAAAAATATGAATCAATAATCAAGAACAACACTTGGGAACTAGTTGAACTTCCTAAAGGAAAACAAACCATAGGTTGTAAATGGTTATACAAATCGAAGATTAATGCAGATGGAACCATAGAAAAATTAAAAGCTAGATTGGTAGCAAAGGGGTATTCACAAAAAGAAGGTATAGACTATGAAGAAACCTTCGCCCCCGTAGCTAAACTAAACACTATTAGAATGTTAATTGCTTTAGCTACTAAGAAACATTGGGTGATACACCAACTAGATGTAAAGTCTGCATTATTAAATGGAGAACTAAAAGAGGAGGTTTATTTAGAGCAACTTGAAGGGTTTGTCTATAAAGGGAAAAAACATCTAGTCCGTAGATTGAAGAAAGCACTTTATGGACTAAAGCAAGCACCCAAGTCTTGGTATGAAAAGATTGATTCATATTTTCTACAATTTGGCTACAACAAAAGCAAAAATGACTCTAATCTTTACACCATGCAAGATGAACAAGGGAGCATAGTGATAATTTCTCTGTATGTAGATGATTTGATCATTACAGGTGATGCTACATATCTGATCAAAGAAATCAAGCAACAGATGTCACAGGTATTTGAAATGAAACACTTTGGTGAATTAAGATATTGTTTGGGTCTTGAAATCTGGAGAGATTCAAGAAAAACATTTATGTCCCAAAGAAAGTATGTCCAAGGCCTGTTAGAGAGATTTAGGATGGATCAGTGTAAGCCTGCAACAGTACCATTACAACAGATCATCAAACTACAAAGTGAAGATGGCTCAAAGGAGGCAGATGCAACACTTTACAGATAGCTGGTTGGGAGTCTAATCTACCCAACCACCATTAGATCAGATTTGGCTTATGCAATCAGTGTGCAAAGCGAATATATGTCCAAGCCACTTGAAAGCCATTGGAATGCAGCAAAAAGTGTTTTGAGGTATCTACAAGGCACTGTAGATTACAGTATTATTTACACCGACTCTTCTGATATTAGATTGACAAGATTGGAAGATTCAGATTGGGCTGGAAATGTAGATGATTGCAGATCCATAATAGGTTATGCATTCAACATTGGATCTGGGGTGATCACATGGAGCAGTAAGAAGCATAACACAATTTCCTTGTCCTCAACGGAAGTAGAGTATCAAGCCATGTGTGCAACAACGTGTGAGACAATTTGGTTGCCGAGACTTCTCCAGGATGTCGGGGAAGAACAGATAGACGCAACAACAATCAAATGTGACAATCAGAGTTCAATCAAACTTGTTAATAACCCGGTGTTCCACAAAAACACTAAACATATTGATACACAATTCCACTTCGTCAGGGAGAAAGTGCAATTCAAAGAAATCCATTTGGTATATTGTAATACATGTGATAATGTTACAGACATTTTCACTAAGCCTCTTGGAAAAATCAAGTTTGAAATGTTTAGGGAGATGTTAGGCATATTTGTGAACCCGTTCTCCATTAAGGGAGAGTGTTAGAGATAATGGAGAATATCTTAGAATAGTGAGTTGGGAATTAGTTTCTATTTTTTAGATTATGGTTCTAACTTCCCTAAATCTGTGATTACTATATATTGTGTAATGTACATGAGCAATGTACAGCGTTCTGCAGAGCTAGACTCTCCTGGTTCAGACTCTCTTGCGTAGAGCTGACCAGTGGATTTCATTTCATTTAATACAAAACATTACATTTTTATCATAAACATCAAGAGAAAAATTATTATATAAACTTTATAAGATAACTATAAACATATCCAATGGCCAGCGTTTGTTTAATCAAACATGAGGAGGCCATTTGTTTAATCAAACATAAGGAGGCACATCTATCAAATATAAGGATTGCTAGTGGGAGGATGAAATCTGATGAAGTTCAATTCTTCTTTAAAAGGTGAAGCAAAATACACTTTGCAAGGAAAACCTGTGCCATTTAAAAATAATAATAAGAAGAAGCTCCTCTTCTCAACCTAATTGGAAAAGGTATTTTCACTTAGGTAGAAACCGACGTTGCATATCTGAAGCAAAACTGACAATCTAATTAGAAGAATACCCTCTTTCTTGAATCTCGAAAACAATACAAGCAACTAAACTGGAAGGTCGAGATGGAAACAGCCAGAAACCTGAAACTTTCAAGAAAGCATCCCATTATCTGACATAAAGCAAAGCTTCATCAAGGGGAAGATCATGTTCTAAACAGCTTTTTCATTCAAATAACCTGCAACTTTTCCAACTTTTCCATTATCTGATATAAAGCAGAGCTCCAATCAGGGGATTGATTTTTCTTATACTCTTTCCATTCTTCCCACCACATTTTGAAGCTGCTTCCTTCCAAGAAAACATCTCGAGAAATGTTGAGATCGTTTTCCATCTTTGTTACATACTCTTCAAACTTTTCAAGATTTTGTAGGTTTTGGTGTTGGCCTTGTTTCAGATTTTCCATGTCTTTCCAACCCTCTTCTACATGTGCCCAGAAGCACGAGTCCGGAGTAAGGGATGCACGCTTTGTGCGGCGCCGTTGAACTCTTGAACTGCGAGTTTTTTCTTTCGCTTCCATCCATTTCTGAAGAACTTTATGGCGATTGGGTCTGCCATCAGAAAGATAGTTGCCATTGCTGTTAGTGCGATAATAATATGCAATATCCAGAGGCTCCACCAGTTTTCTATATGTATTGCCAGCATTTATCCACTTATTTTGGGATTCGAAATCACTTGGCAACTCATGAGCCTCCCACTTTTCAATAATCTCGTCCCAAAACTTTGCAAGCTTTACCCTACGCCTATTAGCTTCTATATCCCTCCACAACTGCTCCTTGAAGGAATCATAATAACCGATGCCACCGTTCTTTTCACAACTCTCTTTATACCATTCAAGCTCTGCCATAGTGCTTTGTGTTAGGCTTAAATCAATAGCTATCCTATCAACATTGATGTTATACCTGTTTTCAGTTTCTCCAGCTTTACGTAGGGCAAGCTGTGCATGATCATTCTGCACAAAGTTATGATCAACAATTCAACAACATTTCAAACAAGGATTACTGTGCCTGAAAATAAAATTCAAAAGAGCAGCAGGGAAGATCAATACAACGCTACAGTAAAATCTTATATCAGATCTTATACAATAATAAACTAGTATGAAGAAAGCTGAAAAGGCCAGCCTAAGGACCACAGCGTTCACAATAAAGACCTGTAATTCATTAGTTTGGAATGTTGTTCCATCTCGAGAAGGGAGGTGCTCTACAGCCATAGTGGGGGATCCCCTTGTGTGAATTTGTGGCTTTACTAATATCAAATGAGGCCCAATAATATCATCGTATCCAACTTTGCACTCACTTGACTACTAAAGTTAATGGATTTAAACTTCTTTTTGAATTTAAACGTATGACTTCTTACAACCAAACACATGTTCATAACAGTAAGCGCATTCTAGCTATACTTTTATACTTCTCGTACATTTTAGACATATTTTCTGATATAAAAAAACACATTACATTTTTTTTGTTCTTTCAAATGTTAATCAAAAAGGAATTTTGGGTATTACCTGAGCTTCAAAACCAATAGCTTCTAATTGCACTGAGATTCCCATCTCGTAAGAGGATTTGGAATCAGGATTGACAGATCTTTTACCACTTACGGAGTTTTCTATGACATGTTTCAAAACAGAACCATATCCTATATGCTCTGAAACCCAGTCCTGTACCATATTATCAGAAAGCTTTTCATGGCTCTGCATTGTCAAATGAAGCATCATCAAAACGGTCTCAGAATTCTCAATACAAGCTGCACCATGGTTTGAGCAAAACATACAAGTACCAAAAGGTTTGTATGGGCTTCTCTTTATAACCCTATCTGATCCCTTTGAGTCAACTCCATGGTATGCTACTGTAGCAGTATACTGCAGGACATTTTTAAGAAGAGTCCTACAAGCATCTTGAATAGAAGAATCAACGACTTTGCCATGCCAATACGGCAAGATAGCAGTCAAAGGCTCAGCAATGGATTCAACCGGTGCAAGGAGCATCCGAGGAACAATATCATGCTGGGAAATCACATGCAAAAAATTGCCTCCCCAATTCTCACGACCAACTGCTTCAACAAGTCCTTCATTTCCCACTAAAGGGCAGCCAAAAGTGATACAAAACGGAGAGCTTTGCCTTAGCCTCTTTTCCAGTACCCATAGTGTGGCCAAGGTTGCAACTGCCCCTCCTAAGGAATGACCCACAAATATAATGGGCTTAAGTTTCCTTTGTTTGGAGTCCATATAAATCTGCAACTGATAGATCATGGAATACATCAACACAATGTTACTTCTCTTTTTGAATTTCTATAATTTCATCTATAATAAGTGAACAAGTAAACCCTCTTTTTGTGAAATTAAGGGCACTTTGTCCGGACAGTTGTTTCTAGAAAAATCAATTTACCTGTGCTTGGAAATCTGCTTTCCCCATTATATCCAGGAACAGCTTAAGAGCTCCTTGATGGACCAGTGCTGGTTTGTCATCATTACCCTTGAGGGTATCCGAGAATACCTTGTTGTTCGTTTGTATATTGCCCTCTCCATATTTGTTCCCTTTGACGGTGAAACTTTCTATTTTATGAAAGGAAGGGAAGGCAACATATACAAAGCCTTCATGCACCTTCACACTAAAACTCTCTGAATCATTTGCAAGTTGTGACTCTTCCCAAGCCTTCGACAGTATTTCGCATGAAGCAAGAAAAGCTGCATTCTCGTGACCCACAGTGAACCTGCAAGAACACGTCCGTAAATTAGTACCGTCTGGGCAAGCGAGTATAGATCCCTCTAGAATTGAGTGCAAAAAAATTGAAAAGTTCTGTGAGTCAGGGGATATGGACAACGGACAAGTCGGGTCTGAAAGCCTCTCAAATCAGAATTGTGTGCATTATATGCCAGTTTGACACATTTTTGTAGATCAGGAGATATGAAGGAGATGCCCAAATATACAATAATGCATTCATTACCTGAGATGAAGATAAGAAAAGAAACAATGCAAAAACACTGCAGAAGATTACACATACGGACACAGAGCTTCTAAATGGAATAACTGAGGTGTCTAGCACCCTAAAACCATTTAGCTTGCTAAAAACTGCACATCAAAGACCAAATCATTGGATCTGCCTTTACTGGACTAAATCAAACTCCCATTACTGAAACCACCCCTGGCCTCCTCTGCCTGCACGTCAGGAAGAACAGGTCAAAGACCAAATTATTGGATCTGCCTTTACTGGACTAAATCAAACTCCGATTACTAAAACCACCCCTGACCTCCTCTGCCTCCACCTAAGGAAGACCAGAACCCACGGCTGTCATAGGCAGAAAAGACTCCCGAGCCTTAGCAGGGAAATCAATGGTGAGAAGCTAGCATCACAGACCCAGAATTTGGAATGCAAGGATGAACCATCCCCAAGGACAAAGACCAGTCTCAAAAAATGCTTCTATTTTACCCACAACAGAAGTCCAAATTTTCTCCCACAGACACCCTAAACTTCCTAAAAACATACAATCTTCATCTCCTAAGAAAATCCCGGGCAAAGGCTAATGCTTAATGCTTTGCCTGGCCATCTCTTCAAACATGACCACAAATATGCCTTTATCAAAATGTAAAGAAAACAACTATATCCTCATAAAAATTTCAGGAAAAAAAAAAAGATGCCAAGCTTATCCTTACAGTGGCGTTAATGATTCTTCTGCCATGGTCTGTTACTGCTGCTTGCTTTGTTTTGCTTCACATTGGCTATGGATTTAAGCACTGAAATGTATGCACGTTGTTTCAGAAAGGAAGAAGCCCAGAAGCAACCTACCGAGGAAAAACGCGGAGAAGGCTCAGACCTTGACCATGTGTGGAATGTAGAAAATCGTACTTGTCACTGTCAATACAGTATCGTTCAGATGGGCAGAGCCGTCAGCCAATATGAAAACGCAGTAGTCTATAACGCGATTTTTTAAAGTTTTTCTGGCGGATTTTTCCGGTCAAAATTCGGTAGCAATTTATTGGAATCCCAAGTTTGATAGCTAGTTTTTGCACAATCAATGGCTCCCAGGGGTTTTCCATGGTGCTGAATCTAAATATGTAGTTAAAAAACCATTTTAACTGCTAATTATCAAGATTTAACCTCATTTCTTCCACCGAATTCCGTCACCAAAATCTCAAAAAAATCGCATTATAGACAACTCCTATGAAATTTCATAGAGAAGTAGCAATGGTTTCAAGGAATTTTGGTAAGACCGCACGTTCGATAATGGGCGATGAGTATCTAATTTTGACAGAGTAAGTTATATGATATTATAGTTAACTTTTTAAAGTAAGTGTTCAGATAATATTTTGAAATAGATCTAATGATTAAGAAAATATATTTCCTGCGAGTAGGATAGATATCCTTCATTAAATTAAAGTAATAAGTTAAGTTTTTTGAAATAGATCTAATGATTAAGAAAATATATTTCCTGCGAGGTGGATAGACCTCTTTTATTAAATTAAAGTAATAAGTTTCTTTGCTAAATGACGCTTTATTTAAATATAAAAAGGTTCAAATTATATATTTTTTATTTTAAAATAAAAATAGTATTTAAAAAATAAAAAAATATATAATATTTTTTTATTTAAATTTGTGAGTTCAGTAAAAGTTTTTGGTAGAAATTTATAAAAGAGTATTTAAACTAACAGTGTGGTTCATCATCGGACTAGATGATATATAATATAATATTATATTATATTGAAAATCCCCATTAGAAAAGTGAGCGAAATTTCTTTCCGCTTTAGAAAAATCAGGGTTTCTTCCTCATTAAATTTGAATAAGATGTAATATTTAATAGTAGAGACTAAACCCTTCCTATTTATACAGTATTCATTTGGGTGGTTGTATAGAAATAGTCATTAATTTGACACTTTTCTAGTAAACAATGGGTACCTTAAATATATATATATATATAAAATATATATATACTAGCAATTGCATCGAGAGGTGCAAAGGAATGCTAAAAGGAGGAGATGGGAATGTGGAAGTAAATTATCCCCTTGTGCTATGTGTTGCAGACCTCGAAACCACACCAGTCCTTGCAATAAAAAAGAGTGTCATGGATGCAATCTCTACTTGAGTCTTACTTTTCTATATAAAAGAGCCAATGGTTTGGAGAGGTTTGATCTCTCTCAACACTTGAGATGTAGACCAGTGGCAGACCAATCATACACACATAACTTGTTATCATATTTTTTTGATATAATATAATACTTAATTTACTTAATTCATATAATAAAATAAATAAACTATAATTAATATTTTTAATTTGTTTTATAAAAAACATTTTACCTTAACAAAATAACAATATATACATATATATATTATTTGAAAAAAACAAACAATAAAGCGACCTTGTAAATAAAAGAACGAAAAAACCCAAAAAGTTTCATTTACATTGAAAGAACATGACGTTAAAGATTTGAAACCCATATAAATCTATATTTTAGAAAATAAAGATAATCCATTAAAAATTGTCAACAACTCATGGACTTTCCAGAATACTTAGAAAACATTGTCTTAAACATTCAAGAAGGGACTAAGGCCAAACGAAATCTCCATCACTTAAATCAACTCTGAGGGAATATGCGTGGGATTATAAACAAATTTACCTAGCTGAGTAAAAATTCTCAATTTATTTACTAATGTAAGTTATAGGATGTAAAAGAAAAATTGTAATAAACAAACAATTCACCGCGAAAGAAGAATTATAACATGATTTCTTACCTCTACAGCGTGTTGTGGTTAAGGCAAAGAAATAACTAGTGCGACCTAGTAGGAAGCACTTCAGCAAACAAATATAAATCATCATAATTAAAAAACTATATCCTCAATCTTCTAGTTGCAGAACGAGAAGTTCAACAAAAGACTGCCATTCGTCATTTATTGGATTGATTATGTTTTCATCATTCATTTGTCTTATTAAGGATGAAGGACGAACCACATTTATTGATTCAAAATGTTGGCATAAAAATTATTAGGTGGATTCGAAAGAAGCAGCTCAACAGAATTCAAATACGCTATAGGGAGCATAAGCTTGTCAAGTGTTATGCACATTGAATAATACTTGGTTTCCATGGAATGAACTCTATATTTTTAGTCATATGTGTTAATCACTTACACATTATTGCTTATGAAAAATATTAAATATATGGGCATTTTATATTAAATATATGGGCATTTTATCGCAGGAGTTTCCCCAGAAAGGTTGCGCCTATTTCTTTATTTGGGAGTTGAAATATAACTACTTAATAGTAAATTTAATACAATGAAATTAAGTAAATTTAATACAATGAAATTAAGTAAATTATTTTTTCAGCCAATTACATAATCTTGAAAGAGGAATAACACAACGATTACAATATTTTATGACATGTTTCTCAAATACATAAACAAATGTAGGTATAGAAAAAATATAAATGATAACAAATATATAACGGGAAATTTGAAGAAAGCTACCACTATCAAGAAAATAAATAACCAATAATATAATTTATGTGAAAAGGTGATTCAACTATTGGTTGCAACTTTACGTTGAGCCTCTAATCTAAAGCAAATAAAGTATCAAATCTCTTAAGAAAAAGCATTTTATCTACTATTTTCATAGTAGATAAGTTGAAATAATTGATCTCAATTGATGTAGGTGTATAGATGGAGCACAAAATTTGATGAATACTAGATAAAATTTTGCCCATGTGATGGGATGGTCATATGGTAATGTTGGGTGGAAAATCTTTGTTTAGAAATTTTGAATGTTTAATTAGGGGGAGTTTTTACTTATTTTTAATAAGTGGAAGAGATATTTTCTGTTGTAAATTTGATTTTCTAGTTTCCTTGTTTTGTAGAGAATATGAAATGATTCATCTCTTGAGAGTCTTGGTTGTCCCATGTTATTTTTTTGTTTTAAGAGATTGAGTTCCTGTAAGAAGAAAAAAGAGACGAGGAGAAGAGTGTACTCGTTTCTTTCTCTGTGAAATTGTAGTCTTATAGATTGCAAATCATTGTAGTTTCCTTATGTGTTACAAGGAAGTGTTTTTTGTGTGAATGGCGTAATTGAATGGCCAATGGGACTGTTAGTTGGTGTGCTTTTGAATTGAATCGAAGTCTGGTGTTTGAAGCAAATCGATGTCTGCTTATGAATTGTTGCTAATCACAATTTTATTCCTATGTGTTGTTTATTTTAAAAATTTGTACTTGTTCAATCGAATTACACTAAGAATATGAGCATTGAAGCCTTAATCGCTGTGGCTTGTTCATATATTTTGAATATTCTTATTGAAATGTTCTCACAACCCTTAGAGGAATGTGCAAGTGTTCAGGAGTGGAAATGTGAGGCCGCAATGTTCAGAAGTTGGAACATGAGGTATTTGCAGTGAACTGAGCGTTGAAATAGAGTACATGTTTCGAATGTGCTGACATCCTTTGGATTGGATTTTTTACTGTGAAATTTGAGCTAGCATGCAATCCTTGATGAAGAAAGGTGAGTGGGATCATTCCCTATGTCAGGGAGTATGCCAAGGCCGTGGAAATTCGATTTTGCAAAGAGTTGAGTCATTTCACCTTCTTGAAATTCACAATAAAAAAGTTTTAAAGATCACTACGAAATTCTTGTTGAAAATAGCAACAATAAATGCTAAAAATAACATTGCTATAGTTAGCATTTCAAGATATATTCCAATTTTACTTTGTCCTTGAATTAAAATTCGAATTTAGTCTCACTAACTGTTTGAAAAATAATTAATTAATTCATCTTGAGTTAATTAGTTTGAGAAATTCAAACATGAAGTCTTTGTGAAGACATGCAACAATTATCCCTTTGATTGAGGAAGTTATCCCTTAATTAAGGAGATA
>APFE031746461.1:77239-101956 GCA_000404065.3 Pinus taeda | reverse complement strand
TCTAAGAATCTGCCAAGATTAAACTGTTTGGACAGATTTACAATCTCTATATTCTAAAACAGGAAATTTAAACCTAGGGAGACCAAGATTAAACTGTTTGGACCCCCCTTTAACTGAAAAATGGCGATACCGAGATAACTTTACAAAATTTGGAAGGAAATTGAATGAACTTGAAGTAGCCTTCTTCACTTGGAGACTGTTAAGCAAATATGGAGCATTGCAGCAAGAAAAGTACGACATATTTGGCCTGTGAAATGCCAATCATGAAAAATGAATAACCTGCTGCAGCAGGAAGCTAACACCGTGGAATTTAATTCACAAATTAGAAGAAGCAAATTCATACATGCAATAAGAAATAACACACAAGTACACAATATTTTTCCTAGGGAAAGGAATCTGCTAAAAACCCTGATGCCTGCTTGAATTAATCTGATGAATAGAGATGTATTACAATTAATGTTCTCAATTGAGCAAAACCTGCAAGTGAATAACCTATCTCTATGTTCACTAAGAAGCTTTGAACCAAACTTACTCAATTTCAACCTCTGCTTGAGCCCCTATTTCCTTGTGTAATTCCTTGAGAAATTTTACCCCTAATATTTAGGAATTTATCAAAAATGGTTTTTGCAATTCCCAAGGTTGATCATCTAACTTCATGCAACACCTATACATTCAAAACTAGTTTACAACTGATGTTACATTGCCTTGGAATCTCCACCACAATTGGGGAACTTGAATTCTTTGCGTGCACTAGCTATTTTGGGTTGATTGATCAATTAATTAGATAATCACTGAGTTTGACTAAAGTCTCACGACACAAATGACCTTCCACTAGCTCCTCCAACAGTTGGAATTAGTTTAACTAAAAACAAATATAGATAACTGACCTTGATTACTACAAATTAGCAATCACACATGCTTAACTAAATTGTAACTCCGCTAACTCGAATTTACTAAGTAAACTGGGTGACATGAGCCATGTCACCATACTTAACTCCATATGAGTTATCTATTGATGTGGAAATTCACATTTTCTCAATGTAATCAAGGAAAAATCAAATTAAGAATTTATTGTTGAACTTTTCAACACTCCCTCTCAGCAAGAAAGGGATTATCAACCACCCCTATCCTACACCTATGGAACTGATATCTATTACAAAGTTGAAGGTTTATGGAAAATTTGCAAGTAAATTTTCAGGTCTTTTAGGAAATGGATAAATTTGCAAAAGTACATAAATTAATGGTTTTTAAACTTAGTTTGCAACATAAAAATAGAGACAGTATATACCATACACATCAACATAAGACAACAAAATGATAAAGGAGTTCACCCATATTGGGCTACATCTCCTAGTCCAACTTACAATGTTGTGCCATTAAGTGCTAAAATTTGTGATTTCATGGATTTAGAGTGCTCATAATAAAAAAATAATGTCTCCAATGGCTCCAGAAGACCCAAAAACCCCAAGATGGCTTATTGTTGGGCCCAAATTGGCCAAAAACTTACAAAGTTTTGGCATAGAGAAGTTTTGATGCTAATTGATCTACAAACTCGCAATTATGGCTAACCATCCTACGTTTTCCACCATTCTAGAGACCACCGAGTGTCAAATTTTCTTGGCGCTAGTGAGATTCACACTGAAACAGGTGGATTTTGTGGGATAGTTAATTTGACCACTAACACCTTAGCACCAAAAACTTTGGCCCCATTCCTAGTCTCATGGTGCAAGTGGCTAAGGGTCGGACTAACTGCACCCCCGCCACTCTGCACCTACCTCCGACGGTCACGGTCACATAAAGGCCCATAAGCCCGGGGGCTGGGCTAACCACCCACCCCCATCGGGATAACACCTAATCTCTTGCCGACGGTTCCGTGGAGGGGTATGTGACCTGGGGCCAGTCCCCATAACTCCGCACCCGATCTTAACACTTGCTTTGGGTCATGTGCGATGGTTATGACCATGGGCTAGGGCCAGGTGATCTATACTGATGTATGAATGCAAAAAAATATAGAAATACCCATATACACAGAGATGTAGCTGAAATAAAACTTCATTTCATTAATGTCAAAGAACTGAAATATGCTTACATACAGAAATAAAAATGAACTAGATCAAGCGATGGTAGCTTATCTCGGAGAAGAGATGTGGTGACTAAATGCCTATGAATTGTGTTACAATGAGGCTCAAAGGCCTATTTATTATTGAGAAATAATGTAAAACTCTAAAAATCCAAAAACCTAACCCTAGGATATGAAGCGTCAAAACTATGGGCCTCGTTTGGGTAAATTGGTATATCAACTTCCAAGGGGTTGTAACTTTGGCATATGATCTCCTTTTGGCTATCATAATGCCTTGTTTAGAAGAGGTCGAAGAGAAGGCCAAAAAAACTGGCAAGTGAGTGTGAGTCTTTTCCTATCTCTTTGTTTTCCCTAAAAACACTGTTTAGGGCCTCAAAACGGCTCCAGAAGTTTAGGACCCGAAAAACTGAAAAAAAAAATAGTAAACTGTGCTACAATTAAGAAAATTGAAAAAATGAAAGAGATAATGTTGTGGTTCCAAGTAGAATAGGTGGGTAGCCACCAATATCCACCTAGATCATTCCTCCTCCTATAGGAGGCAATGGTCCCCATTGTGTTGAGTGCCTCCATGAGATGGGAAAACTTTTGCTAAACTTGGTCCTTGGTAGCCACTTGCCTTGGTGTAGGAGTTGGCCAAATTTGATAACCTAATACAATTGTCCATGATCCGATCAGTTTTGGCCCATTCCATGCAATCTAGGTTTAACTCTGTTGGTGTGAGTTGTTCTGTAATGTCTGATGTGTCCAGTAATGGTTGGAAGTATGTCGAAGGCGGTCCACATTAAACACTGGGTGCATGCTAAGGAATGGTGGGATGTTGAGCTCGAAAGCATTATCCCCTACAACCTTAGTGATAGTGTAAGGTCCATATCGGAGCAGGGGAAGTTTGTGGTGGGGCTCAGCGAGGCTCTCCTTCTGTAGATGTCACCAAACTTTGTTACCCACCTAGAACTTGTGTGGTGCCCGATGTTGACTATGAAATTTCTAGTACTTAGCATTGGCTCTATCCCATATGTCATGGACCTACTAGAGAATGTGTTGAATGTGCTCAATGAATTTGTTAGCCCTGTCAGCTTTAAACTGGACATGAGCCGAATCTGCCTGAGTAGCTGCAAATGGTATGGCCACATCAATGGGACATAGTGGGTGGAATCCCAACACCACCTGAAAGGGGTTGTGGCCAGATGAGCTATGGAGATCTATGTTGTAGCTATGTTAGACATAGGGTAGTCTTTCATCCCACGTGTGTGGATGCTTTGAGTTGTACATACATAGAATGTGTACGATCATCCTGTTGATGACCTTTCTTTTGCCATCAGTTTGGGGGTGGAAAGCCATTGACTTAGTGAACTTGGTATCCAACATCGACCAGAGACTTGACCAAAATGTACTTAGGAACCTACTGTCCCAATTTTAGATAATGGATTGTGGGATCCTAAAATGTAACCACACTCATTCAAAGAAGAGATTGGCAGTGGATTTTGTCGTGATACTCTTCTTGCAGGCCGTCGAAATGGCCATCTTAGTGAATCTGTCGATGACCATAAAAACATAGTTGTTTCCATGCTTAGTAGAAGTAAGGTCTGAAATGTAATCCATGGAGATGGATTCCAAAGGTCGACTAGGAGTAGGTATAGGTGTATATAGGCCTTTCTTCTTGACGGTTGGTTTGGAAATGGCACAGGCACTGCAGAATTTGACGTACATCCCAACGTCCTATCAAAGGTTCTGCCAATAAAAATACTCTGTAGTACTGCCACTGTTTTCTCTACCCTGAAATTTCCAACAACTCGACTGTAGTGTACCTCCCAAATAATATTGGCACACTCACTTGAAGGAACACATATGTGTGCCAGGTGGCATACTAGTGCATCCTAGAAGTGAAAATTTGGAACTTTCTTACCTTCCAGCAGTTTTTGGTATGTGCTGTCAAATTTTGGATCACTCTTGTAAAGATGCATCCACCCCGCAGTCTTGTGCCCACAAGAATTGAGTGAAGTGGTTAGTGCCATGATTAGTGTTCAGCTGAGGAAGATTGCAACATTGTTGGTGCTTCCTTTCTTGTACTTAATTTTTAAATGGAACTGTTGCAGGTATGTGGACCATTTCTGATGGCAATCATTCTGTAACTTCCTTTGTGTTTGTATGAACTACAGGGGTCGGTGGTCTATGTGGATGATCATTTCCTTCCCCATAATATAATGCTTCCATTGTCAGCAGGGTTGTGCACAATGGAATACATCTCTTTGTCATAGGTGGAATACTTTCGGACTGTGCCTGAAAGTGTCTCACTGTGATATGCCACTGGATGCCCCTGTTGAGGAAGAATTGTACCAATAGCATAGTAGAAGGCTTTTGTCTCGATTTCAAATGGTTGTTGCAGGTCTGGTAATGTGAGCACTAGTGCAGAGCAGAGGCAATGCCTCATCTCAGCAAATGCCTTCTGTTGGGATTTAGACAAAAAGAAATTTTCTTTCCGCCCTAAGTGACTTGACTTAAAGGCTAAGTGATATTAGAGAACCCCAACATGAACCTGTGATAGAAATTGGCAAGACCTAGAAAGATGCAGAGCTCTGATAGAGTGGTCGGGGCTGGCCAATCCCAAATGGCTTGTAGCTTGGCTGGGTCCACATGCACACCCTTCTCGTCAATGATGTACCATAGATATTGAACCTAGGTCATGCCAAAAGTGCATTTTTCCAAATTGGCACACAACTTGTGTTGTCGCAAGGTTTGGAGGACCTGTCAAATATGGTGGAGGTGGTTTTCCCAACTTTGGCTGAAGATCAAGATTTCATCTAAATACACCACCATGAATGCATTGGTGAAGGGTTGCAAGATGTCTTCCATCAATCTCATGAAGGTTGTGGGGGCATTTGTTAACCTGAAAGGCATGACCAACCATTCGAAAAGGCCCTTGGATTTGAAGGTAGTCTTCCACACATTAGAGGGTTCGATAGGAACCTGGTGATAACCAAACTTCAAGTCAATATTACTGAAATATTTGCCCCCCTTGAGCTGATCTAGAAGGTCATCAACCCATGGGATTGGGTACCTATTCAAGACAATGATCTTGTTCAACGCCTGATAGTCAATACATAGCCTGCAAGTCTTGTCCTTCTTTTGTACCAATACAATTGGGATCCCACCGGGTGATAAGCTTGGGTTGATGTGCCCTTTCTGCAACAACTTTTGAATCTTCCTCTTGATCTCATTGTTCTCTAGAATAGAGCGTAAATAGATTATTCCATTGGGTAGAGGTGGCCCTGGGTCATATTGATGGAGTGCTTGACCTGACAGTGTAGAGGTACCCCTATAGGTGAGGCGAAAATGTCCTTGTAGTCCTCCACGACTTTGTCCATCTATTGCTGCTGTGTGGAGGATCCATGTCTAGAAACCATGACCACAACCTTCTTCTTTCGCTAAGGGTGAATCATAAGGGAAATGAATTTCCTGGTCTGGGAAATGATTTTACTGCATTTCTTTGTAGTGATTCAAGAGATGGAAGTAGGTGAGGCTACCTCCGATATCCTGTACAACTTATCGCCCAAAGTAACAATCACATAGCAAGGTCTAGACTCATATACAACATGTCGCTTCCACAAGTATGGTTGTCCTAATAATATATGACAAAATTCAAGAGGAGCAACATCACACAATATTGTTTTGGGAAGTTTTAGTGTTCTTGGATAAATGCCTAATCCCTCTAGACTAGTAGGTTAATCTAGAAACAACAGTACAAAGAATTCACTACCTTTTCTATAAATAATAAATAAAATAAGAGAACAGAGAACCTACTTGTAGCTTCTACTTGTTCCTTATCTCCCTTGACTGATTCTGTTTCTCCTTCCCGTACTTAAGCCACTTGAGAAGTACCTACACACATACAAAAACAAGAACCCATCAAAGCATATGATAATGATCTATTGATTAAACATAGCATGGAATCAAGTACATGATAAGCATATGAAAGCATCAAATGACAATACAAGCATATGGAAAAATATTTGAACACTTTATTAGTGAAAGGAAGAGTTACAACCCAATTTTCTTGATTCAGCATCACTCCTCCAGTTCAATCCCATCCTCTCCTCACAACAAACAAGACACTTTGACATCATTACAATACTTGCAATCAACTCAAATCTCATATCAATAGCATCTTCTTACAATTCAATAATTTCCAACCTCTGATCACTTAGATGAGTGATCTTTTTATAGGTGAATGAAGGAATTTATGCCATCAATGGTGATAATGAATGCCCTCCTAAATTTATAAATCAGTTCCATGGAAGAAGGGATAAGGGGATTGATGTTCCTTAACTCCCTTCCTCATCCAAATGCGAACCCAAAAGAGTGGATAGCCTTGAGAAACTTCTAGAGGCATCCAATGGATAGGGAATCTTTCAAACCCTCACGTAAATTCACTCAAATTCCCCCAACGCAGGATAAAGAGGGACCAAGTGCACTACATAGCACCCTGACAGTGTATGGTTTGCATTGCAGCACACCCTAATGAAGGCCTACTTGTGCTGATCTTCTTAGAGGCAGTTTCTGGATGTTTTCAGTGATGGAGCTTCTTGGGAAATGAGTCATTCTGATGTTTAACTTCTTTAGGGAATGTAACAACTGCATTAGGGGTTGATGGGCCCTAATAGTATCGATTTGTAAGTTGGGGTTGATCTGCCCAAATGGATCTGTAACAGTTGCCCCTTAAAGTATGAAGTTGTAAATATATATGTTGAGTGAAATGCTTTATCACGAGGAGAGGAGGTTTTGAAATGGAAGGTGACCTGCATCAATTACAATACATATATCATGATAATTTGATTTTTCTCATGAACTAGTTGAGGGAAGGCATACCCGTGCTCAACTTATAAACTTTCATTACATGTACAAATATAGTCGTCTACAGATATAGACCCATGAATGGTTGACCGTGAATGTAAGGCCATTGTACATTTGATTTAATACTCTTGAAAATATCGTAGTCTGGATGGATGAAACTAGATCTAGGGTTTTCAATCGTGTTTAATATTTTGCTTAAGTACAAGTCTAACCATGTGAATAGATGTTCTCAAGTCGAACATGGAAAGACATCATCCGATTATCATCCAATGATGCAATCCATTAATAGACGTGAGAGGAATCACTGATAATGATAATGACCTTCAAGATACTTTCTAGTCAATTCAGTGTCATAAATTTCTCTACATAAATTATCAATCCATGTATCATAAACTGATGAAGTGTGGTACACTATATGTGCTTAGTTAACCTTTCTCTTACTTCGTTTTTTTATAGTTTATGTTGTTTTTGGGGATTTTGTTTCTCATGCTTAAGGAAATTAATCTAAGAAAGAAAAGTTATGCTTCTAAATGAAATATCTGAATTTTAATGGACAATTAAATCTAATGACTTTTAATGTTAAAATTTAATTTCTAAAGAAGGGAGAAAAGGAAATGAACATTAGATAAAAACAAATCAAAACTTTGAATAGTTAGATTAATCTAAGTCGGCAAAATGTCTATAAAATGAAAGCAAAAATGATAACAGCTAAATGAAGTGTTTTATCATTCCATTATACAATTTTGGGAGAACTACCTCCTTGTGATAACATTTGTAAGGATCTAATACTCCATTATTCTAAAACTGAAATTGAAATTCCCATGAACTTAAATGAAAGATTAACACTGAAAGTGAAATTCCAACTAATCTACTATAACAGCTAAATGAAGTGTTTATCACTTTGCTACACAATTTTGGGAGAACTACCTCCTTGCGATAGCATTTTGGAGGGATCCAATGCTTCATTGTTCTAAGAAAAAGTAAACATAAAAATGTAGAGAAAGAATCATTCATAAATGAAATAATTCACCACTTAGTGAACCAAGGGCTTTCGGAAATATTCACTTACAACATGATTTATTAAACTATGGAAAGCAAATACAAAACATGTAAAGGAAAACTAATCTACTGTGTTCTCTAATGCTCCAAGCACCAATTAGAAAATACTTTCTTGCACTATTTTGCTAAGCATAGATTACACAGTTAGATAAATCTACAATCAACCAGTTGAATACACTTGCATGAATTAAACTTGCATGAATGTAAAATCTAAACTTGAAAACTTGAAAACAATAAAATGACATACTTGAATGAAATCAAAGCAAAACTACAAAATACAATCTACTCTACCTTACATTCTAATATGCTCCATGACATCTACTTCACATCTCCTTCCATGTTGAGAACATCAAAGCTTTATTCAAATTCTTCAAAATTACAAAAGTTTACAAAGCTCTCTAAAGCTTTCCAAAAACTTTCCAAAACTAAAAAGCTACCAAATGAAGGAGAGAGATCTCCTATTTATACAAAAAGATGAGAAGTCATCTCATTAATGAGAGTCCATGAATCTCTCCCTATACCTCTAGAGTTCTAATCAAAATAGGAAATGATAAGACACATGTGTTCTTAGAGTTTCAACGCAAATAGGAAATATGACACATATCCTCATGATCCCCATGATCCTCTCCACTCAAATTCGAATTTGGCCTTAAGATGCCACATAAAGGTATTCTAGAAGCTTCCTTTTGACCTACACATGTCAACAATCTCATCCCATTTGTTAGGTATAAGCATATGCACATTATTTTCTAATTTTAACTACAAATTCACTTAAAAAGGCTAAAGTTTGGAAAAACATAAATATGACCCAATGATAATGAAAGTGAGATGAATGTAGTGACATGGGGTGAAATGGAGTGATATAATGGACTTATAATGAAATTTTAATGGAATGAATGAAAATTTGAAAACTCAACATACCCCCAACTGAAGCTATTGCATATCCTCATGCAATATATATTACATTAATTCTTTTGATCCTTGAGCTTTGGCTTAACTTTGCATGATATCATTTGATAACTTCATACTTCTGCAAAGTGTTTTACTTGAATTGCAACATGGTTGGTTCTTGTGTTACAACCATATTTTGTTGTTGTATTCAATTTTGATCTTTTAACTTTTAATAATGATAATTTGATTATTGTTGCAAAGTATATCTTTATTGGATTTCATCATGGTTGGTTCTTGTGTGACAACCATGATTGTGTTTGTATCCAATTATCCTTTAAGCACATATGAAAAGCTGTTGTATGCTCATAATAATAATAATGTAATAGTTAATATATTTTGGAAGTATGTGGGCTTCTGAATATGATACGAACATGGCAAGATACGAATATGAATGTATTCCCCCTCCAACGGATGGTATTGGCAATTTTATGAAATGAGGAAGAGAAATGTTTTTCCAACAATTATCATTTTATATTTTTATGAAATTATATGGTCAAAAGTTAGAAAATGATGTACCTTAACTTACCCTTTGAAATGGATGAGTTGTATGTGTGGTGGCTACAAAAATTCTGATCGTAATCTTCTTCAAGTGGCTGGAAAAAAAGAGTCATGGATAAAAGAGTCAAGATGACTTTTTATTTCTTCTACTAAAACTTGTTGAATCTGCTCCAAAATGATGAAAATAATAGTCTTCATGTCTTCAAAACTCATTGGCACAATTCCTACTATGTGAAGAGATGTTTTGATGTCGAACATAGCAGGAATTTGTTGACTTAGTGGCCATTATAGATGCCACTAGCCAACACAATAACTCTCACCATTGATGACAATGAGAATCAAGATGCCCAAACACATCTTGCTAGGTATGAATAAATTTGTCGAGGTCGAGTCACCTAGAAGATCTAATGAGCAAGGAACATTAATGTATTCCCATTTTTTGTTGGAATGAGGACTTGCCATTAAGGCATGTAAGCCTCAAGGTGTTTTAGCAAGGAATTTAGACTCAAAGGACTATGGACTCAATAATTTGCATTGAAGTAGGGTTTATTTGCAAAATGAAAATGATAGGAAAGGGAAAATGAAAATGAAAGATGGAAATGGAAAGTATAAATGGCAATGGGTAATAAGCATGTGACTGAGTCTCTTGCTTTTATTTGTGGGTTAGGAGTGGACAAAAAGTAATGGAAAGTGTATGTGAATGTAAATGGAAAATATGATGGGAAATGAGTTGAATGGTTTATTATGAAGTACAGATTTAATGGAGACAATAATATTTGAAAGTTTTGCAAGTGTTTGGATCTGATTTTGTATTACCATGTTTTTTCTTTGTCGCTGATCATCCTCTTATGAAACAAATTGGTCTCTTAGAGAGACACTATTCACTTGTAGTCATTTGTCCTTCCTCCTGGAGCCTGCAAAAAAACTAATACTTCTTCTGCAATGGAGTGTAAGATTATCAAAGGAGAAAGGTGATCAATCTCTCTAGTTATGATATTTACACACAAAACTAAGAATTCGTATTAATGAAACAAGTTCACAAAGGAAAACCAAAAGAATTTATACCTGCTTCAGAATTAGTGCCTCAAGTTGAATGTTGTTTCTTTTCAGCAATTTATTTCATTATTTGATATTTCAAACTCTAATTATGGATTTCTCATTGTGTATATTTCGTCGATATCTTTCCAACAACACTTGAATCATCGAAATCTGATTTCGTATGAGAAAGTTAGGCTGATTTGAACAATGAGGTTTTTCAGTTGCAAAATTGATGTTTAGCTATGAAATGGCTTTAGCTGCGGAACGTGCACATTTTATGTAATTAAAAATCTTGAATAGAAAGCTAGCCATTCATTTTTCATCATCAGTCTAAAATTAATCAATGCATTTCAGAAAAATGAGCAAATAATCTACTTATTTCATTGATTCAATTTTTTTTTTTTTTTGGGATATACTCGAAGAGTCACTTTCCCCCTTCCATCTGAATCATAAATCTTGAAGATGAGTTCAATCTTTTGGTTACTTAGCAATTAGGCACGGGAACAATTTTAGAGCAATAATGAGAGCAATTTCTTCTTATTACTTAGATCATGGCATAAGAAAAGATATGCAATGTAACGAATAAGCACAAGGAAAGATGAGATTGCTAATAGTGATATGCAATGCAAGAAAAGACAAACAAATGCATTCAACTACCAATGAGATGCTTATGCAAGAGTGCAAGATTGCAAGAGCTAGTATGCCGGAATGATAGCTTATTCCCAAGATCAAATAGAAACCAATGCAACAAGTCAACCAATGATTTCAAGAGTGCAATGATAATGCACCAGACTTTGATATGATTCAGATCAGCCCACAATTAGCATGAAAACAGTCCCAAAATCTCACTTGAAAATCAAACAAGACAATGCTTATTGAGCCTTTAACTTATTGTGGTGATTCTTTAAGTGTATTAGACTTATCTTAACTCTTTTTTAGGGCCAAACTTCAAAGATTAAACTATTGTAGCAATTTCACACTTCGTTCCTTTCCCTCTTTCTTATGATTAATGGAACTGATACCATAATTGAATCATAATCCTGATTTTTATGGGCATGTTATCTCCTCAAATTCTAGATCCGATCACGATATTGAAATGAAGAGGGATTACCAAAAACACCAGAGGCCATTCTAGGCTCTTCCAGCACCTAACCAGTCACATTTTCTTCATTCTGGAGAGGAGAGGGTCACCAAAATTGCATGGTAGAATTCGGATCTTTGAGGGGGGAAGGTGGGCAATATCAAAACCATCGGTAAGTAGATTTGTACCATGCAGCCAGCAGATGTGAAAAGCTTCAAGACTCGATCACTTATCAGTTTGGAAGAGTCGTATTCAATTGGGATATGTCATGTAATCAGCCGTTAAACTGAAGTAACAGTAAAGTACGAGTTATTAAAGACAGGAGGCGTGTAACCAAGATTGAATGCCACCACACAATAAGTTCCCAAATTGGATTTTCCCTCTCCAAGCACATCAAGTTAAAACAACATACTGTTCATCAATTAAAACCTGTTTTTCTTCATGCGGCATGCAAAGTTAAGCTTTAGAGAATGAAGATTGCAATTGACCCCGTCCCCGAAAAAACCCATGTTTTAGTTTTTCCTAATTCGTTTTCATTTGGCTGAATCTTGCAGTTAAAGTTTGACATTTTTTTAGCATCTGCTCCTTGCATCTTAATCACTTGTTGCCATAGATCTAAAAATTCTTTGTGAGCCTTCCAACCACGGAAATTTTGTTGTATACACCTGACTATAGCAATATTTTTCTCTTCACGATGTTCACAGAATGCCTTCTAAATCCTAAGGGCAACAATCATTTTAAAAGTTTCTTCCTTGGTTAAACAATTGCTAGCTGATTCAAATGATTTTATTCTTAATTTGAATGAGTGTTCTCAAAATTCAGCTTGAATCTTCACTGTTGTCTCAGTAGCAAAACGAATAGCAAAAAGAGAATCTCTCATACAGAGTTCATCTTCATTTAGATTCTCAAAAATTTCAAACTCATTGAAATTAATCATTTTCCTTGGTTCATTGTTATTATACAGTGTAAGTTTTGACAGGTGAATTGTCTAATCCTTCGCACCCTTTTTTGAAATCCAAATCAATAGGAGTCCAACCAAATTCCAAAAATGCAATTTTTTTATTTTAACACAACAGTCCATGCAATTCGATCTATTTGAATTTTTTTTTAAATGTTAATACAAGTTTGTTTCAAGGCCAAAGCTCAAACATGAATGCAGATTTTCTATTGAGGCCACATTGGAAACTAGAATTAGAGATAGCCATTGGTTGTTTCCTCTTTTTTCCTCTGAAATTGTGAAATTTTTATAAAAATGATTAATGGTTCTCAATTTCAAGCAACAAAGACTTCAAGGTAAATGTTCTGAAAACAGAACTTTGACTGAGGTCTTAAGCTGGTTTTTTTATCGATCTGGGTTGGGTGACTAGGATAGGATCCATGTCGAGATGATTCCAGAGATGCCCATGTGGTCGATTTCTTCATTGGATTCCTATAACCTGCTAAACCTTGGAAATATTTGTGAGACACATGGTTAGCTACGGAACAGGGCTGCATTCCGCAACTAATTTGCAAAATCTTATTAAAACAGGACACGGTGTTTTGAGGGTCACTACAAACCGTAACCAGTCAATCTTGGACAGCTGAACCTATCAAAGAAATTGGATTTTTATTGTTTTTTTTCCTTTTTATTGAATCAAATGAAATGATTTTTATTTTATTTTATTATTTTTTAACATAAAAATTCTTTTTCCGATCCTCCAAATCACATAAAGTGCAGGAGGAGAGCATACTCGAGAAGTTATTAATTTTTTTTTTTAGATGTAAGTAATAAGGTGTTCTAATTACACTTCCCCGGAAACAACGCCAAAATGTCTAGTCAATTAAGTGTCCTAAATTGCTCTACGTAAATTATCAATCCGGGTATCGTAAACTGATGAAGTGTGGTGCACTATATGTGCTTAGTTACCCTTTCTCTTACTTCGTTGTTTTATAGTTTATGTTGTTTTTGGGGGTTTTGTTTCTCATGCTTAAGGAAATTAATCTAAGAAAGAAAAGTTATGCTTCTAAATGAAATATCTAAATGTTAATGGACAATTAAATCTAATAACTTTTAATGTTAAAATCTAATTTCTAAATAAGGGAGAAAAGGAAATGAACATTAGATAAAAACAAATCAAAACTTTCAACAATTAGATTAATCTAAGCCGACAAAATGTCTAGAATGAAAGCAAAAATGATAACATCTAAATTAAGTGTTTTATCATTCCACTATACGATTTTGGGAGAACTACCTCCTTGTGATAGCATTTGGAAGGATCCAATACTCCATTGTTCTAAAACTGAAAATGAAGTTGCAATGAACTTAAATGCAATACTAAGACTGAAAGTGAAATTGCAACTAATCTACTATAACAGCTAAATGAAGTGTTTATCACTTTGCTACACAATTTTGGGAGAACTACCTCCTTGTGATAACATTTTGGAGGGATCCAATACTTCATTGTTATAAGAAAAAGTAAACATAAAAATGCAGAGAAAGACTCATTCATAAATGAAATACTTCACCACTTAGTGAACCAAGGGCTTTCGGAAATATTCACTTACAACATGAGTTATTAAACTATGGAAAGAAAATACAAAGCATGTAAAGGAAAACTAATCTACTGTGTGCTCTAATGCTCCAAACACCAATTGGAAAATACTTTTTTGAAATATTTTTCTAAGCATATATTACACAGTTAGATAAATCTACAATCAACTGGTTGAACACACTTGCATGAATTAAACTTGCATGAATGTAAATCTAAACTATTAAACTTGAAAACAATAAAATGACATACTTGAATGAAATCAAAGTAAAACTACAAAATAAAATCTACTCTACCTTACATTCTAATATGCTCCATGACATTTACTTCACATATCCTTCCATGTTGAGAACATCAAAGCTTTATTCAAATTATTCAAAATTAAACAAAATTTACAAATCTCTCCAAAGCTTTCCAAAAACTTTCCAAAACTAAAAATCTACCAAATGAAGGAGAGAGATCTCCTATTTATACAAAAAGATGAGAAGTCATCTCATTAATGAGAGTCTATGAATCTCTCCCTATACCTTTAGAGTTCTAATCAAAATAGGAAATGATAAGACACATGTCTTCTTAGAGTTTCAATACAAATAGAAAATGTGACACATATCCTCATGATCCCCATGATCCTCTCCACTCAAATTCGAATTTGGCCTTAGGATGCCACATAAAGGTCTTCTAGAAGCTTCCTTTTGACCTACACATGTCAACAATCTCATCCCACTTGTTAGGTATAAGCATATGCACATTATTTTCTAATTTTTAACCACAAATTCACTTAAAAAGGCTAAGAATTAATAAAGTTTGGAAAAACATAAATGTGACCCAATGATAATGAAAGTGAGATGAATGTAGTGACATGGTAGTGAAATGGAGGTGAAATGGAGGTGATATAATGGACATAATAGTGAGAGTTTTATGGAAGTGAATGACAATTTCATGACCCAATAGGTACTATAGTACATTTCGCATGGTGTGAATAAATTATTTGATGTCGAGCACCATACAAAGTCTTTCGGTCGAAGGCCAGTGATGTCATCCTATCACCGGAAGCGAGAAACCTGCCATTGATGTATGCAAGCTTCAAGGTACTGAAGGGGTGTTTCCAAGTCAGATTCTTGGATGATATGCTGATGACGACAAGAAGCGACTCATTGTAGGAGGGCTTTGATGTATCCCACATCTATGACACGAAACGAGGTAAATAATTTTGGAGATGAAAAATCGACTAACGATAGAAGGTTTAGGAATGGCAGTCATGAAAATGAAGGTTTATGGTATTGCAAAGGATGAAGTTTGAACTGAATGAGTTCTCTTGAACATGTCGGTGACACTAAGATGAATTGGTAGCATTGACCCAAAACAAAGTAATGGATGGTATGATAACCATCAAGATGAATGACCCAACCCACATAGTCACAATGATGAGGTGAAAGTGTCATGTTCAAGAGCGTCTTGCTACCATAAAGCTTTCTCGGCTTTTTCCCATTTTCCCCAGTCATTGCTGACCAATACCTCTTTATTTTTCATCAAGCTTGAGGACGATAACATGTTCTTGTTGTATAATTTCACCCTTAATCGAATCCATTAATTTTTTATGCTTTAACAAGTCTAGCAAAGGTGAAACTCGGCCTTGTTTTGATGGACAAGTTTGTCACTATTTGATGTTTTTAACGAGTTTAATGACAAAGACAACTCGGTCCTTTTCAGATTTAGAGAGTTTGAAAAGGGACAAAAAGGAAAGTCCACAAGTTCTTTTTCATAAAATAATCTCTCAAGTCCGAAAAAGCATAAAATAATACAAGAGAGATATCGTTTCCATTCCTTTAACTAGTTGGAATAGACAAGCACTCGACAATGTTTTCATATTTTGAGAGTTTGAAAAGAGTTTAAGGAGGACTCCAAGGGGGTTCCTTTTTCATTTTTAAGAAAGCTCAAAAAAGAGACAAAAGTTTTCTTTGTGGTCAAAGATGTTCAATTTACACTTGAGCATGTCATATTCTGCTTTTCGAAAGGTGCGCGGCATTGCACACACCTAGAAGGTTGTATGCATTGTAGTGCACTGTCTCTAAGGGAGGGGTGCGATGGCCGCAAAAACCAAATTTTGATAGTTGTTTTCTCCCAATTTTTCCACTATTTTTTTGCAAAAAATGTATCTTAATTTGTCTAATAGTTGCATTGCAAACATTCATCAGATCAAAATGGTGATTATATGGAGAGAACGAGAGCATGAAGAACAAGATATCATTTCCCTAAATAATCAGGGAACAGTTGATGTCCTAAGGAATTATGGGTTACTCAAGTATTTTCGATTATCTAGCATGCAGAAACAGATTGAGCTTTTATAGTTCTTTGTTCGTTCTTGGGATCCTACTGATCAGGTCTTTTGCATTAGGGGCAAAGTGATCCCTTTTACCATTGATCACATCTACTTTCTGACTGGACTATCGAGGTGGGGTGTCCCCATCTCACTATTAGGATTTACCAGATGAGGTGAATTAGTGAGAGACTATATACGACAATTTTACTGGGAAGGAGCTCAACCTAGCAGAGATGGAAAGAATAACGTCAGGGATGTTAGTGATTTACCATTGAGAATGATCCTTTTTACCCTTGCCAAACTGGCTAGCAGCATGACATTGCACTTGGAAAATAGGTCATATATGTAGTATGCTTTAGAGTGTTTGGAGCCAAAAGTATTCAACTGGTGTGAGGCAGTGCTTTCATCCATGAAAGAACAACTGACCAAGGTAAAGAATGGAAAGAAAAAAAAATTTGGCTATGGGTCCATCTTGATATCTTTTTCCTTGGAGAAAATTCCACTCATGCAGCCACAACTCAGCTCACTGGGAGTACCTAGACCTAGAGACCTACGGATGCAGAGGTGGGTAGATCTTATGGCTAGGCATGATGGCCAGTTATTGATCTCATTTACCCTTGCTTTCTTTGAGTGGTTTGACCAACAGAACATGGCCTTCACAGAATATCCATATTCAAGAATGGATTTCTGTGGTGATCCAAATCTAATGTTACCGGTTGGAGCGCAGTGGAGTGCTATTGGTAAATTGTTTGACCAAAGTGTTTTTTCTTTTTAAAGTTTCTAATATTTTTTGTGTTTTTTGATTGTTGCCAGGACTAAACATTTTTTTTTTATATGTATGCAGATGTTGGACCTGTTCGACTTGTGGGACACCAACAAAAGACAGGTGTGCCAGTACAGAAAGCTGTTGGGAGAGCAGTTCTCCGAGTCTTGGATTTAGGAGAGACATTGGCTGAGATAGAAGATCACATAGAGGGTTTGACCCTAGGTATTCTGGATGTCCAGATTGAGGAGTTACCTATGCGATCGCAGTGCCACACCATTGGCGTGCCGAGTTGTTGGATGAGACTCCTATGCATGATAGCACAGGCTGTGACCTGTTATCATGAGCAACACTAGTCTACTTGGATATTTTCTGCATACATTTTTCAGTTTTTTGGGTCAAATGACCAATTTTTGTCTTGGACACAAACTGTTTGTAAAAACTTATATACAACTATCTATTTTACGTTAAGAGTGTTATTATGGTTAAGTGATGCAATCCTATTCAAATGATGATGTGAATTGAAAATATTTACTTTACATATGTCGCAAATGTCCATTTAACACATAATTCGCTAGAGAATCAGTTAACATGTTTAGATTTATGGAAATATGTTGATATTGAATAAACTCAAAATACCTTTCCAAAATACCAACTCTAAGGAACATGCGATGAATTGTTGGGTTTCAGACAGTATAAATGCCAGTAAGTTGTAGTACAACAAGTTGTGAGTCTAGCCTAATGATGATTCGGCGGATTCCAAGTGAAATGGCATCAGAGAGGAGTTAAATCAACATGTTATGCTCAACGATATTATTTATCAATCGTCCAATACATATCCCTCTAAAACTCACTAACTCGTCGCTTGGAGCGAAAATGGCCCATACTGCAAAAGATAAATTCTATGTACTATGACTAGCTCCATCAGCATGTTCCTAAAAGTTCGACATCTACAAAAAATGTGAAGTGGATTACTTAACCAAATAAGAACTCTAAAAGAAACACACAAACACACATGTAATCAAAGCATATATACAATGAATTTTACTACACTCAACTGAGCATAGTAATGTTTAAGGTACAACCCATTTTAGGGCTGTGACAATGGAATCCCATCATAGTCCAGTAACTCATAGGCACCTTTCATCAACACACGCTTAACAATATAAGGGCCCATCCATAGCAGTTCAAATTTTCCCGCTCCAAGTTTATCAGACTCCTGATTGTAAAGAAAGACTAGGTCAACTTCTAAGAAGAAACGAGGTTTGAAATTTTTATCATATTGCACCTTGATGCATTCTTTATGTGCCTCGTTAGCCACTGCGGCATCATGATGGGTTTCATCCAGATGGATTAACTTCAAGAAATGCACTTCTTCTTAAGAAGTGTCAAGTATTAGGTCAATCGCGAGTTTGAGAGATGAGATTTCACATTGGATTGGCAAAACTACTTCCAAACAATACACCAATTGGAAGGGTGTAAATCCGGTTGCATTTCTCATCGAGGTTCAATATGCCCACAAAGCCGAGTATAAGAATAAATGCCAATTCCTTTTATGAACTCCAATCATTCTTTGCAACATGCACTTAAGGACTTTGTTGATAGCCTCAACTTTTCCATTAGCTTGTGGGTAGTATGGAGTAGAACTATCATGTGACAGTCCTAACTTGGCAATTAATTCAACCATCATGTGATTTAAAAAATGCGACCCATGATCTGTAACTATGGCTTGTGGTACACCAAACTTGGCAACCACATGGTTGAAGAAAAAAAATAGTTGTTTCACCACTGTTTTTCAATGTTGGCATCGCCTCGACCCATTTGGTAAAATAGTTTTTCAACGACGACTATAATATACCCATGCCCCCTGACCGAGGTGGGGTTACATGTCATAAAGTCAATGCCCCATTTTTCAAATGGGCCAACAAAAATCATTGGATGTAGTGGTGCAAGTGGTAATCTGGTTTTATGGTCAAATATCTGGCAAGCATGGCAACTTTTGACAGCAAGAATGCAATCTTTGAATATGGTTGGCTGAAAGTAACCAAAATGTAGAATTTTCTTTGCAGTTGCATAACCAGATAAATTCCCCCCACAAGCACCTGAATGACACTCATTCAAATATTTTTCGGCCTCCTCATGAGTAAGGCACCTACGTAAAATTATATCGACACCATGACGATAAAGTGTATCACCAATGATTAGATAATCTTTGGTTTGGTATTGAGTACATCGTTGTTCAGAGTGAGAGGTATTGGGTTAAAAAGATTGGGTCTGGAGATATATCAGTATATCTCCATACCATGGATCACTTGACGAGATAAGAAATAGAGACTCATCCAAGATTGATGCTTCTGATGTTAAATCATTGGAAGATGAGGAAAGATCGTAAAGTAACTCGACAAAGACAAGATATTTCTTTGATTTAGATTTGATGAATTCCAAATCAAACTCCTGCAAGATAACTATCTATTTAGAATATTTTCCCCCCAGCAATTGACATGAAAAAATGTATGTCATAGGGTTGCAATCCGATATAATGGTAGTGCTGTAGAGGAGGATGTAATGACGAAATCTCTATACAACTTGAACGACTGCCAAGGCTAACTTTATGACATGTGAATACTTACTTTATGTATTGTTGAGATTACGACTCAAATAATAAATCGGATATTCAGTTCCACTTTCTTCTTAAACTAAAACCATACCAATGGTTGTATCTGCAGCGACGAGATACAGGTAAAACTCTTTTTGATAGTTTGGGGCATACATCAATGATGCTCTAATAAGGGAATCTTTGAGAGCATCAAAAGAAGTTTGTGAAACTTGGTCCCAATGGAAGGGTACCCATTTCTTTAATAGACGTGTAAAACCTTTACCTAATTTAGCATAGTTTGGAATGAATCTCCTTAGAAAGTTTGCCTTCCCTTGAAGTCTTTGTATCTGTAACAAGTTTGAAGGTGGAGGAAAGTCAAGGATTTCCTGAACCTTAATGGGATCAAGTCGAATTCCATATTTTGAAACTACAAATCCAAGCAATCGACCAGAGCCAACACAAAACACACATTTATGTGGATTGCGTCTTATCTTGTAGTGTCGACATTGTAAGAATATTGCTCTCAAATGTTGCGGGTGATTAATCCGTTTTCGTGAATGAGCAGGCAAATCATCAAGATAAGGTTGAACAATGTGCTTGATGTCATGGAAGGCATAATTCATCGCCCTCTGAAATGTAGCCCCTGCATTTTTCAAATCAAAAGGTAACTTTGAATAAGTGAATGTGCCCCACAAACAAATAAAAGTGGTTTTTGATTGGTCCTGTGGGTGGATATTGATTTGATTATAGCCAAAAAATCCATCCATGAATGAAAAGATTTCACATCCGGCACATTCGTCAATAATTTGGTCGATAAAATGTGTAGGATAATTGTCCTTTGGACATGATTGGTTTACATCCCTATAATCAACGCACACTCGAATTGTCCCTTGTTTTTTCACCACTGGAACAATATTAGATACCCAATCAGTAAGAGGTATAGGGAAAATGAAGCCAACACACAAAAGTTTTTCAACCTCTGCTTTAATGGCAACAAATTTCTTAGGATTAACAAGTCAAAGCCGCTGTTGTACTAGTTTGACATCGGGGTACATTTTAATCTCATGTTCAACAATACTTGAGTTAATGCCCGACATCTCCTCATAAGACCATGCAAAAATATCTCTAAATTTGCGAAACAGAGCACAGTAATTATCAAGTTCCAATGGGGAACAAGATTTGCCGACATGAATGTTTTCTACAATGTTAGGCTTGGTAGAAATGTTTATGGAAATTATTTCTTCTATGTTTGACAAATTACACTCAGAATCTATAGTATATACACAATTTGACATGAAATCAATGATCGATGGGTGATTTAGTTCATTTGAATAATCTTCAATGTCATCTAGAAGGTGGTAACGATGATAATAATCCTCCCATGGTGCCTCTCCTATCATCATTGATTTGACAATTCCTTCATCCATAGAATGTATACGTGAAAAAGGATCTGAAGAGGTACCATATTCTAACAATCTATCTACCCATACAATTGTTGAGTGCGGATTACGGTTTACCGCATAAGCCCGAAAGATTGATTTCTATGATGATTCAATGGGGCTTAACGACAACACCTCACTATGACCATCAATTTCAAAGTGGTTGGAAATCCTCATAAAATCAGATGATATAGAAGAAATCATGGTGTAAGTCCCTACTCTTGCCACTTATGCCAAACTAGATGGTGATGAGAGGGTGAAAGTGCCCATTAGGGAATGATCTTTAAGGAGACCTATTCCAACACTTTGAAGTGACAGTGGGGGTCCGTGTATCAACGGAATGCTTCTCGTAGCCTGTGAACTATTTGTTACACTAAAATTTATCACCATGACTATCTGCAGTTAGTATGGCTCCATCAACAGTCATATTATCCACCTTGTCAAGCCTTATACCTCTGCTCTCCATGTCAAACTTCAAGAAAGAGAGAAAGTCATTTAAAATCATGTTTATCTCTGGGTATGTAGGTTCTCTCTACCTTGCCTGCGTGTACGCATCCCAAGCTCATTGTACCTGCGTACTTGCACGCTCTGTAAGTCAAGGGATGGGTGCATACTCCTACAAAGGTCAAAAGGCGCGAGTTTCATCTTAAAAAAGTTACTTGTGGTCATTTCTAGAGAATTCTAGAAGATTGTTTGACGTGTATTGAGCACCTCCAGATGGTTCATGCATCCCTATGAAAGAGGAACTTATCCCATCAAGAGAGGAGCTACCCCATCCAAAAGAGGGGCTTATCCCATTGATGTTGGACCTGATTAACTTCCTCTAGAACATTATAAATACAGGCATTTGGCCAGAGGAGGGGAGGTTGAAAGCTGAACATTCCAAAGGGTAGATGCTGCTGGAATTAGGACTTCCTTGTAGAAGCTTGTGAGGAGAGATTACCATCCTTTCTTGTTTCATTTGGAAGTGGATGAGCTTGTCAAAGTAGAGGAAAACTCTTGCTGGGACCCTGGGAGGAACTTGCACAACACCAAGGCTCAGGTTGTAATGGTTTCTTTTGTTTCCTATTAATACAAATAAGTCCATTCTTCTCAATGATTTGTTATTAATGAATTGTTTCATATACTCCTTGGTCTATATGTTGAATATGTTTTATTTTATGGGATATTCAGGTGCTATGTAATCGTTTGATTGTTAGTGAATGCAGGTTTCGAAGTGAAGGAAGAGCTCATCTGGATCGACGAGGCTGGACTACTACAACAGCGTTGGACTACAGGTAGGATCTAAAACACTTGATTTCTCGTGTGATAAATGCATGTTTAGAGAAGGATTGCTCTTAATTGTCTTGTTTGTCACTAGAAAGTCTTAGGATTCTAGGGAGGTTGGTTTTGTCCGCAAGATTAACTCTTTCCGCATGACACTCACCATTCTTCATCTATCTGCACTCTCCTTTATAATCTCAGATCTCTAGCTTTTCAAAATTCATCCACATCCATATGTTCGATATTTTCATAGTTCCCATCCATGTAACATTCCTCCCCTTAGGTCCTTCCCCCAGTATACGGGATTTAAGTTGCCATGGGAGGACTTGGGAACACCAACAAGTTCTCTTCTAACATTAAAAATTTAACCCACAAAAGGATCTACTTCAGTAGCCTTCCTCACAAACCTGAATTGAATACAACCTCAGCCTTAGAAAAGGATTGATGGCCCTCCATAAAACACTTTATAATATACCCCTCTAGAGTAGTCTGCACCCAAAATTTGACAACTCGAGTTAGGTCTGTATCAAGCCAATGTAGTTCAACAAGATCATCCTGGGCCCAAGAATGAGGAGATCGAATCTAGTTGCCAATATTTACTTTTATCTGCAACCTTTGCAACCAATTGTAGAGGTCCTCTAGGAACTTACACAAGAAGATCTCGTACTAATCAACTGCAGGATTTGCATATAAAATCTCTTCCTTTAGCCTCTTCACACTTCAACGATGGAGTTGCGCTTGTTGGGAGGTTAATTTCTCTACTTGTTCATGCCACCAATATTGGAAATCCTTCTTAAAAATTCTCGACACCATGTTCCAGATCCCTTTGATAAGTTTCATGTTCCGACAAAGAAACCATTTATTGGCAAAAACTGATGGACAGGTAGAGACCCTGAGTTCAGACACAAGGGCCAATGAAAGGGTTCGCTATAGTCTAGCATAACACTAGAATTTTCACCTTACTCAAGAGGAATAAGGTATCTCACCCGAGGTGTGTCGCGACCTTACTTATTTAAGGGATTGGAACCAAGGATCAGGAGGAATCACACAAAGGATACCAATATTCTTAAACTTAGAAACAAAACATCAATCGTAAAACTAGTATGGAAGAAAACGACTAAAGAATTCAAAGGAATATGGAATACAAACACACATTCATAATCAATTTTTTAAAAAGGGCCACAGAAAACCAACACATGTAGATCCAAAACAACCTTACAACTATTTCTTTCATTATCTTAAGACATTATTACATCATTACATTTAGGCTCATATGCCTTCTCAACAAAACATGAATAAGAACATAAACTAACATATGACTAGGTGATCATAGGATCATGCAAAGTTCGATAGGTTCTGCGACAACATTTCGGTACTCTCTCCTTTAAACCCCCTGTTTTGGCTTTCCCTTTAGATTTTATGCTCTTTGTTTTCTTGGACTATTGGTCCCTTCCTCGGATGCTACGCCATGTCCTTATCAGTTGTTTATGTTTCTCGGTTGTGACTGCTTCCTCTCCCATTGACAACTGTTTTGGCTTAATTGTGATTGCATGTGTCCTTATTTCCCTAGTCGACTTTCCGTAACTTCCAGACTTCAATGGATCCCTTCTCCTTCCTCAACTGCTTTCTCCGTGACTCTCCATCAGTCATATTTGGTTAAAACATAGTAAAAAATGTTAAAACATGTCCCCAAAATGAAGGACCCAACATATTCATCATGGTATAGAGAAAAAACAACACACAGATTGTACTGGAGTTTCGTGGAAATTTTCTTAGAGGCGAGCTGTACACTCGCATGCTCAAATCAAAATACTAGACAAATCTATATAAACTAGTATAGATCTATCTTAACCATGGATCTAGGAAGTGTTGAGATTGATCAATTTTTTTGAAGTGGAAACCTTTTTTCGAGTGAAAAACTTGAAAAAGGTTTGTAGCTCAAGAGATTTGACCCCCCTTGTTGCCTAATAAATTTGTGGTTAAAATGGATCTATTTACCTATCTATATATATTTTTCATGGTTTAAAATGCATAAATAGATTCAAAGCCTTGAAAACCCCCTTGGACACTTGTATTGTTTAGACAACTCAGTTTAAACTTGTATTTCCAACAAATGTTTATTGAATTTCATACAAAATTGACAAAAAAATATACTTGAAAAATGACCAAAATGTAAAATGGTGAAACCACTTCATATTTTCTAAACATAAGATTTTATTTTTTCCAAATGTTATATCTATATCTATATCCATA